>VZRF01006260.1:19991-40978 GCA_013396875.1 Vireo altiloquus
CAAACCTGGCTCCTGTGAGCTGTGCTCTGTCCCACCCCAAACCTGGCTCCTGTGAGCTGTGCTCTGCCCCCCACCCCAAACCTGGCTCCTGTGAGCTGTGCTCTGCCCTCACCCCAAACTCAGCAGAGGATGATCCTCAGCACAGTTGGTGGCTTTGGCCTTTTGGTGGATGCAAACCTTTCCCTCCACCTGAGGTGACTGAACAATGTGTTTCCCTTTATCTAATCAGCAGTTTGACTTTCAGTTCAAAGTCCCAGTCTTAATTCTTTATAATGAGTAAAATTTTATATCAATATTTTCAGTCTCCGACAGCAAGGCACACCCAAACTGGCATTAAGTCAGGGCTGCTTAGATGGCTGAAACACAGATACTAGTTCTAGTGCTCTGCAAGTCTGTTTTTAGATCCATACAATTTGTTTGGTATCTCCTACCTCTCCAGCTACAGTTAACATTTTACCGCTGGCTTGAATAGATTCAGAACTGCATCGTAGATGTGTAATTACTACAAAGTAATTAATCAATAAATTAAAAGCTACAATCCCTAGGGATGAAAAGAAAGAACTCTTGGTAGCAAAGACTGTATATGAAAGTTTCATCCTAGGAATGTAAGGAGATGTTTCTCTGGTAGGACCATCATGACAACTGCTGCCACACTGCTGTTATTGACTTTAAGTCTTTGTATCAACCGGATCCTCCTGCTGAAGAGAGAGACAGAGAGGATGAGATAAAGTGTGCACACTTTCATCACAGGGCAACGTGTAATTCAGATCATGGATTGTAGTGTGCCACTGAGGATGGAAAAATGAAAGACAGTTCCACTTAGATGTCATCGTCCTGTAAAAACCCATGAGCTTCCCGTAAGTTTTACTCCTGGCATCCTTCCCAGGCTTCTGCATTCACTTCCCCAGAACAATTCTGATGAGGACCAAGTTCTTCCAATTTCTTTCAATTTACAGCCCCACCACCCCTATCTCCCTCACCTTTGCGGCAAAATCGGATGCTCCAGCTGCAGAACTACTCTGCCAGCTACAACAAAGATACATTTTTTTCAGTGATCTCCATCAAAATTAAACATTATATAGTCTGTGCACCAGCAACGAATATACATCCCTTGTTTCCAAATTCTAGCATCAACATGGCCCTAAGAACTCTTTGTGAAAGAGCTCCTGTTCTACAGAAACAGGACTAAAGGCTGCAGTAGAGTCATAGAGTCCCAGAATATTCTGAATTGGAAAGAACACACAAGGATCATTGAAGTTGTGATCCTGCCCCTGAACAGGACACCCCGAGTCATACCATGTGCCTGAGAGCGTTGTCCAAACACTTCTTGACTTCCCTGAGGAGCCTGTTCCAGTCTCCAACCACTCGCTGGGTGAAAAACCTTTTCCTGATATCCAATCTAAACCTCCCCTGACACAACTTCATGCCATGTTGAAGAGTATTAACCTAGTGATTCCTCACTCACAAGAGGAAATTGCAGATAGTGAGAAAGTTGGAAGAAAATTCTGAATGTTTTTCTGTCTGGCCATCCTGAAAGTGGTTTGAAGTTGACATAATTTTCACGCAAAACTAGTGTTCATTTTAAAAAGAAAAAAAACAACTATTCTCCTCCTCTAAAATAGCAAACACCAGCAATTAAATTTCAGTTAAAAATTGTCTTGATATACAGCCAAATTGTTGCACTATTCTATGATTTCTGATCATTAGTCAATATAGCATTTAATGAAATGTATGGAGCAGACTAAAAAGGAAGGGTTTTTTTATTAAAAGAATATATTTTTTGTGAGTATGTGAAATTAACATTGTACTACTTAGTATATTGTGCCTGACAGTTTCAAAACTTCATTCAAAAGCAATGATCAACTGTTTTATTGGCAGTACATGCCTTTGTTCCTAACTGTGTGAACAAAAAGAGCTAAGATGAGATGGGGAATAGCTAAGTGAGGTACTTTTAGCAGTTGTCTCCAGAAATTCAGTTTTATGAAACTGTAAAATGAAGACCACTTTCTCAAACTTTAAACATTCCTGTAAAGAAATGAAGACTTTTCAAATCTAGAAAAAAAAAAAAAAGCATCTACCCATGTGAACAAGGACATGAGTGTCAACATTTGTAAGACTGAAGGAATCTTATTTCATCATTCACTGAAACATATGATAAGCCCTGTTAACATAACGGGATTCCATGCTGATTAATCAGATCACTGATGATGATCTGTTCATTCCAGCAAAGAACAAAATACAGGATTTTTCCACGTAGGGCATTTGTATTTGGCTTGCTCTATTTTTATTTATGTTGTAAGAATACTTGCCTTTACTGGAAGTCTTTTAAAAATGGGATGAAATGTTTATTGAATCCATTGAGATGGATGAGACTGGATAAATAGGATTAACTATGGCCTAGTTCAAAAAAACACAGCGAATTAGGAAGAGAAATCATTATTGGAAAGAGAAAAGATTACACAAGGTGATACTGACAACAGCTTAACCAGAATATATTCACCCTGGTAGACTTGGTCATGCCTTTTTCAGTGAAGCTCTCATCCCTTTCACAGAGAGAAATTCCAAGCCCAGAGAAAACAGAATCTGTTTTGCATGTACATGATTAATTTTATAGGCATGAGTAGTAGCAGCCAACTTAACTGCACTGTTTGGATGATGAAATATTGGCACACTGTGAAACACTAGTGGTACTCAACATTGGTGCTTATAATTGCATTTCATAAGTCGTATATATTGGAATGGTCCTACTTCATTTGTACTAGCACCCATGGCATAACACACTTTTTTATTTCAATTTAGATAAAGCGTATTAATCCCAGAGAGCAGAAACCAGAACAGACACTGATAATTTTAGCGTTCTTAAAATCTACCTCCCTGAAGTCCTGATTTTGCAAAAGATCCATCTGTACATGCACAGCAGCATTGATACCACTGCCAGCTTTACATATGCAACTCCATCCTTCCCTACCTGGAGGCTGAAATGAACATTCATCAGTGACTCTCAACACTTATTGTTCCTTGCATCTAATTTTTATGATAAGTGTTTATTATTGTGAACTTCAATTCCACATTTATTTTCTAACAAAGTAATTACATGTACAGTTTAACTGTAGTATTTATTTTTATTTTATACAATATCATAAAAATGCTATACATAGCACCATCTGTTGGCTAAGATAGCTATAACAAATGAAAAACAGTTTATGCAGATTAGGAAAAGTAAACCAACAAGAAAACAGAAAAAGGACCATAAAAATTTAGATGACTAAACTGCATACTAAAATGCTCTTACTTGTGTATTTTTCTCTAAGTTAGAGGATATATTTCCAAAGAACACTTTTAAGGTTGCTGTACTCAAAAATTTTTGGCACTTTTTGGAGAAAAAAAGATGGGTATGACAAAACTATAAACACTAGCAAGAGAAAGTGATACATAAATTCACCTGCAGCATCATAGCTTACCCTGTTCTACGGCATCAGGGTTCTCTTAAACCTTAGTGCACTTAATGGCAACAGAAACACAATTAATAAGGAAATTGATGGTGTTTTCGGCAGCCACACAGGTATCTGGAGAATTTCTGAGGCAGAATGGTGTACTTCTCCCGCATAGCCTCCCTGAGAGTCTGTGAGGCAGAGTGTCCCACAGGGAGCTGTCATTCTCTGAGGCGCACGCTGTGCCTGTGCGTGGCATGCAAGCAATCTCTGCTGGTGAGCCTGTGTCTAAATAAAGGCTGGCAACAACTCGAGTCTGACAATCCTGAGAACACCTCCTCAGAGCAAAAATTCTGTGAGGAGGAAGTCTTGGTGTGCTAGCACTTGTATCAGTGCACCCTCTCCCACACTTTAGACAGCCTCACGCCTACCACTCCTGCCTGGTGCACTGACACGGATGGAAGCTGGACAGGGACTGGGCCAGCATTTCCATGTCCAGCAAATCTCCATCTGACTGTGTCCTACTGGTCCTGGAAATCACCACTTTAAGCAAAGACTGGAAAAACATATCTGTCACTTTGAAAGTATTAAAAACTTAAAAACCAGCTTTTTGCTGGTCCAAGTCAGGCAAGGAGAAGAGTGAAAAAACTTCATTTTCCAGACAAAAAAATCACAATATTCTGTTTCTCTGAATTTAGACTAATGGATCTTGAGGTAACAAAATCAAAAATATTTTTACACAGCGTTTAGTGAGATAACTGAATTAGAGCTTAAATCTAACAGCTGTCTCTTTATACAAAAACAAAGAGAAGAAATACTTGTGAATTAAGTACTTCTGTCAGGATTACCCCTTATTAGGTCTCCTGATATCAAATCAAGAAGGCACTAGCTGCCTCACACAAAACACTGATCTGATACAAACCCACCTGATTCAAATTTGGTCAAAACATTTTGACAAGGTAATTCCGTGCAGGCGGGCTCCTTTTTGCCTGATCTGCCTTGCTCCTTTTTGCTCCATATCTTTCTTTGTCTAATTCAACAGCAGTGCAGTCATGCACTTGATCTGGGTGGGTTCAGAAGCGCCAGGTGACCCAGTGCCATGGAAATCAGGCACTAATGACTCGGGCCCCTTACCTTCAAGTAGGTTCTGGAATTAACCGAGGCAGAAACAGAGGACTGCTTCACAGTGTGAACATTTCGCTCCAGGCCTGCTGCTCTTGCAGCAAGAAGGAACCCGACAGTCTTTCAAGACCTGACAACATATTTTATCTCCTCTGGCTGCCCTTTTATAGGACCAGAGGAAGTCATAATTTCTTCCACCTGCCACTGTGAAGGAAACATATTCACACAGCTCATCATTCAGGGAATACAAACCTCAGCACATCTAGTCCTCTGTAAATAGTCTCGGTGCAGATACAGCAATAAATACAACTTTTAAGGATGTACAAGGCACCAGTGTTTCTAATGGTATATTTTTCTTTTCTCCAAAAGATATTAACAAGAGTAAGGACCAAATTCAGCCCGGCACTATTGTGTTCACAGTACAGTAATTCTTAAAATGCAAAAAAAAAAAAAAAAAAAATAGAATATATCCATTACATTCTTGTGTATCTTCTTGAGATCCAGAAGATTAGTTGATGAAGTTTCTGATAGAATAGTTTCTGATAGTTGGGATGCAAATGTTTGTCTTTTTAAGAATCTCATGCAGGACCTTATAAATTTCTGGGATTTACATATTTGTTCTAACAAATTTTGAAATTGTATTTGAAAAACCTACCAAGGTTATTATGCTGGGAATGGATAATAGACAAAAGGAAAAAAAGAAGAAGAAGCAAAAAGAAAAGCTACAGTGCACTGAAGTGTAGTTTGATTTTACGGTAACATGTTTCATATTTGTCAATAGATTCAAAAGTTACAGTGCATATCTTTAACATATCATGGAAATTGATCAGTATGTGCTATCGTGCAGTTACGGCACAAAATAACCTTTAATTCCTACACATTAGTTAACACAATTTGTGCAAAAAAACCGTACTTAATTCTCCTGCTATTTCACACTGCTCACTCACCAGAACAAATCGAATTCTGTATTTATCTGAAGAAAATGCATGGAAAATGAATCATTTAGGTTAACATGTCCTGTCACAAAGGAAATTGATTTTCTAAAGTCCTACATGTCAAACACTGAAGAATAAGCACAGGTCAACCAGGGAGAAGATCTCTAGTAGTCTTGTTTAGTGTATACTTGTTGATAATTTGCACTGCCATTTAATTTATGTGAATTTGAGGACACAAAACCTTCCCTGTGTATCCTTGTGAGGCCCAACTTGCAGTCTTTTCTCCTGCTGGTCAGAAAACACTGTAGCCTCTACCGCACCTTGAGTTTACTGCTTAAGGTAAAGGCAGGATGTGTTTTGAGTTAATGTCATGCAAACTGACTTTTCTTAACTCTTTTGGATAGTTTATATGTTAAGTCATTTTATAATAAATCGACATACACATGAAAGACAAGACAGAAATCAGGAGCAATCAACAAGTACCTGTCAATTCAAACTCACAGCTGACCAGCCTCGGATAGTAATGAACAGAAGACACCTTGACTTTAGTGTTGCTGCATGGCTTGAATGATCTGGTGCCACAACCTTTCAGGAGCCTCTCTCTGTAGAGCCACAGTGCAGGTGCTGCCTGCACACAGAGTCACACATGCACACCTGATAGCTGCACACCTCAGTGGCAAACAGCAGGGAAGGGGCTTTGTCTGAGTCCTCAGAGATGATTCTTCCAGCTGCACTCGTGGACAGTTCAGTGACAAAGACCAAAACTCATGGGAAGATCAAGGGTTAAGTAGGGTGTGGCTGATGCCTTATCAGGCTACCTAGAAACAGAGACTAGACCGCAATAAAGGAATAAAGGAGGTATTTATTTGAAAGGCCTTCAGATGTACACTTTGAGCTCCAGAGGATCCTGCCTCAGTGGATCCCAAAATGGACGACTGGTCACGAGTTCTTCACACTTTTATATCAGCATAAATTCACCAACCAGAACCCAGCCAATGATGGAATTTCCCCAGGCTTGCTTCCCTCTCCCCAAGATGATGGTTTACAGTTTTTCAGCCTAGGACAGTCTGGGTGTCCTTGGAGATCAAGCTGGAGAGGTTTTGTTATGTCTGTGTGAGCATGAGAGAACAGAACTTAACAAGCTAGAGGAAACTTCAGAGTTACATGAGCAGTACAGGATTTGAAAAATATAAAAGTTAAAACCTAAGGCATCATGGTAGGGGCAGAGAAAGAATCAGGGCCAACAGTGCACAGGTGGGGTTAGGGCATGGGAGCCAGTGGGGGAACAGGGAGGGAGTGACTGAGGGACAAGGGGCAGTGGGTGAGCAGGGAAAAAGAACTGGGGTACATGAACTCGGGGAATGCTTCTCTGGGTCCCTTCCTACCAGGGAGGGTTCCCACACTTTAGTAACACTTCTGACACTGTCTCCAATGGAATTTTCATATGCAAGGAATAGCATACTGTAATGTTAAAAACAAAAGGTTCAATATCTGGCAATTAGTAACAAGAAAGGGGTTTCGGCTGCATGATGGAGAAGGAGTTCAGGGTGATCTGTAGGTGATAGCCTACAACTTCTTTGGAGGATTTACAGACATTACACAGTGAAACTCCTCAGTATTGGTGGATACCATAGCAAGGGACAAGTTGCATCTAGGGAAGTTCAGACTGAACATCAGGAACAACCTTTTTATTGTAGCACTTGTTGTCCTGAGACACGGTGAAGTGTCCATCTTATTCAAGACTTAACAAGATAGAAGCACAGTGTTGGCAAAAATCTTGCTTTCAGCAGGATTTTGGAATTCCAACCAGTATTTCTGTGATTCTGTGGTTTCATGTGAGCTACAAAATTGGCATGATTATATGACAGCAGTGTGGAGCTATTAAAAGTGATCTAAATTCAATGATTAATTTCTGTAATGTTAAAATAAATCTGCTGAGACACTGGAGCCACCATTATGTTATTTTGAACAGGTGTAAAAGGCAAACAAAAGAGGAAAAATTTTTTTCTTGCCCTTTCAAATGCTTAGATCCAGCATCAGCACTATATTGGAGAAAGATGTGGACATGTTAAAATTGGGAGGTCATCGACACTGGGCAGTTGCACTGGAAAGTGGAAAACTTGAGTAGCTTATGGCCTGCCCAAATGAATCAAGGACAGACTGTCCAGATTCAGTGCACAATGCAATGAACAATAATAGATGCAATAGATGAAATAAACTATGTTGTATGTCTTCTCACTTTCTTATCTCCCTTAAAAAGCAAAAGAAATTATGTAATCCAAATCAAAGACCAGGATCTGACAGCAATAATGGTATTTGCTTTCAAAGCCCCACTATTGCTTGCACTACACTCCACCCAACAGACCACCATTTGCAGACCCTGAGTTGGAGAGTGGATGTAAATTGAGCAACCATTTATTGTTTGGCAAGGTGGAAAATCCATTATTAGTTTCTTTCGCTCCTGCGCATGGCAGCTCTGCTCCACTTTCACTGTTTAATGCAGTGTGACTAAAAATCTGTGCCCTGCAGAAAGCTTTCAAGCAGTAGCTGAGCTTGATGCATTTGTGATGCTCTGGCAGCAGTGAAGAGCATTGAGCAGAAAAAGTGGCAGGGATCAGAGAATTGCTGAGCACACAATATACTATACCTTTCCCATTGCTGTTTTCTGTCCGTCCTTAAACTTAAGTTCTTGGCCGTTCAGCCATGCCTGAGAGGAGCAGAGGTTATTCAGCTGCTGTCTTTAAAAGCAGCACATTTGTAATTAGGGACAGAGCAACCAGGAAGACATTTACGATGTCTATGTTTCATTTCCTTTGCTCAGGTAAACAAGATATGGAAACTATGAGTGTTTGGAGGACAGGAGGGTGGCCTTAGAGACAGATAAGGAAACAATCTTTTTTTATCCTAGATATCATTAAGATTTTTTGCACTCAGATTTCCTTTCTCCTGTCTCCTGACTAACATGCTGCTGTAGGCATACCATCTTAGGATCTTATTATGAAGGCTGAAAAATTAATGCTTTGAAGTTCATTAATACTGTAGAAAGAAGCAGGTCTCTTCATAGCAGCAGATACATATATACTTGAGTAGAAACACAAGCTAGAGGAGAGGTTATGATGATGGGCATGAGACACCAGCCTGACCCTGCTCCTTGTGGGAACTGTGCTGTCAGCAACTCCTCCTCTCCTTTTTCACTTTACACTGACCAGGAGCTGTGTGCTAAGGCTCCTGTCCTGTGAGGCAGACAGCTGGAGGCGGTAGGGGAATACCTTACAGCAAAAGAGATTCCCAATAGAGGTCAAATTTGGCTTTCAATTATTTTCATTTTCCTCTCATCTATTGCTTTATCTAGGAGGCTGAAGAGTGTTGTGTCATGTATCTTGTCTAAGTAAGAATAAATAGGAGCTAGATAGCAAATACACTTAGGAATGCCTTCCATTTGTTCCACTAGGTGTGTCAGTATACATATATGATTTATAATTTTCTTCCCAGGCCAAAAACATTAGTTTTCTCTAAACGTCTGGCTGGCATCTGCAAAATCTACAGTATGCATCATTAATCAGAATATCATTGCGAGGTTGGGTAATAAAAGATAGATCAGGTAAATTCACTTTATTAATGTAATAATGCTTACTAGAGTACCACAAAGCTACAGCTTTTACAGTAATTGCTTTAATAGCCTAGAGTAAAGCGTGGTATTTGTATTTAACAAAATCATCTAATGAACATCTGTCTTCATTCCTACTAGTTTGCTTTGTACAAAGTAGATATCACATTCTTCATTTTCTGTCATAAGTTGTTGCTTGCTATGAATACCCTAGTAACTTTACATGAATATATGCTACTTGTGCATGCGTTTATATGTGTGTTCATGCATACAGGTGAGAGACATGCATGGAGAGAGAGACAGAGGGGCATGTGGATACTTTTTCCTTTCTTCTGACTCCTCTCATTCCTTGGTTAACAAAGTAATTAGAAGTGAGGGATCCTTTGTGCTTAAATATCCACTGGAAACAATTTGGAGTTGCATGCAGTGCTTCCCCTGTTAATACCACCTACAGATTCTTATGAGGTTTTACTTCTATATGATTGTACGAGGAAAAACAGTCACTTCTTTCTGTGTGTATAATATGGTGACCAAAAGGTTTTTTTGTTCTACAGCAAGTAAAAATAAGCACTTTGGGTGAAATCAGAGTTAGAAGACATTGGCAATATGCTTCACACATGAAAAATCAGTTCATCTTCTGTTATTTAACAAAGCTGTGGGACAGGTATTTTAGTCACACTTTAAATAAGTAGCAATGAAAACTGTGCTTGAAACATAATTAGTACATTTCCTACTTTTCACCTGGCAGAACATGTGGTTTAAATATTTCTTTTTCTTGCCTTACCACAATTTTAAAGATCAGTGTTTTCTGCAATTAATATCTCCACTTTAAACATAAAATACCTCTTTCTCACACATGGGCATGCCTATTATCAGTTAAGAATCAACCTAGAAACACTAAAGAATTAGAAGTAAATTGGTGGTGGAGTTGTATTTTGTATTGACTTTGTCATTGTTTTTTAATGCCAAGAAAAATCAGTTGGGTTATAATTGGCTTTAGCTGACATTCACACAGGACAGAGATTTTTCTCTTTACGTAAAGCCAAGTAGCTCTCAGACAAAGGAGTTTCTTTTCAGCCTTTGAACACATCAAAGAAAATCTAATCTACTCCATGCCATGCAATCTTTGATGAGGAGAAAATAGTTGGTGGTTGGAAGATAAATAGAAAAGGGATCTCATCTTTTATCCCCAGAAGTAGTCTCCATATTGCACTTACATTTGAACCAAGTTTTTTTCTAAAGGATTGTTTTCTCACAGAGGTTGTTTAGTACCCAAACTGAATAGTTCAGGGATCAAAATGGTACAGGACATCAGTCCCTGTCACTCCAAACCTCCTAGTGCTATGTTTCCTTTAAGTACACAAGAGACTCTAAAAGCCAGAAAATACCTTATTTCATAAAAAAAAAATTGTCCTTCACTAAAGGTGAACAAAAATATCTCTGGTGCTATGTAGGAATCTAATAATGCCATCCCTTCAAAGGAGTTATGAGGAGACTGAGCAAAATGCTTGATAGGACCTCCATATTTCTATGGCTCAAAGCAAGAAGCATAGGCACTAATTGAGGGGTTGTTTTAACAGATATGTCAGAAAGCAAAGTTAGGCATGAGTTATCAAAGGCAACAACACAATGACCAGATAAAAGAAAATTACTGTTGTTAGCCTGGATAGTCCCATACAACACATCCAGAGTGAAAAATTTCTCTCAGGAAGAAGTTTTATTCTGACTGGTTCCAAAGAAAAGGAGCTCTCTCTTTGCCAGCTCTTTTCTCTTACTATCCTTCCATGCACTGACTCACAAACATTGTTAAAAGAATGTAATGATACTGTAAGCATGGCTCATAACTTCCTTAAAGTAGTGGGAAGTTAATTGTTTCTGGATATCTGCTTATTTACATTCCAACTTGTAAACAACCTAATCTGAAGTTTATGTCTAAGCTATTGCTATGTGTAAGGTCCTGTGCTGTTTTTTGGCTTTGGGTGTTTAGACTGCATATCTGTGGTGATGCAGAATCATTTTTTAGGGGCTTATAGCTTTCTGTGCCTTTAGGTGTCAGTTACGTGTCTCAGCTGCCAAATCAATTTCACGTGTTCTTTCAAAAGCTTGCTCTGTTTTCCTGGTGATTTATACTGACAATTGTATTAGGGTATTGGACTTAGAAATGACTCCTTTCTTGGACAAGGAATCAAGGGGGCAATGGAATGAGGTTAGTGCCTGATTTCAATAAAACTGAGATTTCTAAAAAGAGATGTATAACTCTATGCCAAGAAATTCCTTTTCAATAAACTAAACATTGGTCTCTATAGTCTTTCATATCCTTATATTAAATACCTCTTGTTCCACATTTCCTTTGCAAGCTAGTGGTAAAATACATGTGTTCTCTACCATAAACTACTATTTTGACAAGTGAATTTTAAAGATATTGCATTGGCACTAGCCCTCCCAAAGTTATTACCTTTCAAATTTCTATATGTAACACAAGTAATAACAGAACCAGAATCTGCTGAATCTGCAGAATTATAGGACTTAACGAAGAAAAAGATCTAGCATGGAAGGTCCTTAAAGTAAAAAGCACATCAATATTTAGAGTAACTTCTGACACAAGCAATCATAATTAACAATCCTAATTGATACTAGCACCTTGGAAATTGTCTAATCCAAAAAAACCCCTAAATCCAAAACCAAATGTGAGGTGGTATAATAAAACAAATAATAGGTATTACAATCATGCTAAAGACTACCAGCAGAAGATTGTCTTTATTAAAATATGGAGCAATGGAAACAGAAGGATAGTGACGTGCCCCCCACCTCTAGAGAGGAAAGGGCCTGGGATGAATCACTCACCACAGCTTCATGACACAATTAGTCCTAAAGCTCAAATCTATGCTTTTCTTGAAGCAGATACAAAAGCTTATGATTCAGACTTTGCAGTCTGAGATGAAAAACATGACATTTGCTGGTTCTGGAAGGCTGATCATCCTGCGTAATGTTCTTTAATATAATTTTGCCTACAACTGTAGTATTTATACTGCATTTTGCACTGCTGTCACTCAAACACTGCTGTGAATGCTCAGTCGAAGTTTCATTCCAAAACAAAAGTGTTATATGGCCTTGTTAACCTAGTTTCTGCTCAGAATTAATATTAGTGTGATGACTTGAATTATCTCCTCAGATAATCACAATATGGCATGCAATTCTGAATGTCATGTTTGTTTCACTCCTGGGAAATGGGAATAAAAAATTGCCTGGAGCATTGCAAATGCAAATAAGTTACCTCTTGGCAATGGTCACCTTATATTATATTATGACAATTTTATTAAAGGCACATCCAAACTGATTAAATATTTCCATAGAATTCCAAACGCTTTTACAAATCCTATTTAAAATAGGCATTTTACATAGGGTTGCTGATATACATTTTCTCGAATGAGAGCAGAGAAAACTAGTTAAACTTTGTATAAACAAACTTCAAACACTTATTAGGTGAGAAATAAATGGTGAAATTAATTTTGAATTCACAACTGTGTGTATCCTTCTGATTAAAAGCAAATATTCTAAGAAGAATTCTACTATACCTTGGAACTTCATTTAATTGTGAAGTTATAGTCATTTAAAGAGAGTTATAAAGATTAAAATTATATTTTCAAAATGAATGGATATAATTTTATGTTATGCTAAATATGTGAAATTCAGGGTTGATTTGATTGTAGATTTAAATTATTTAAAATTGCCAATATTTTTGGTCATTCCGATAATTGTGTTAGCTCTTTTTCAAATTCTAGTTTAGTACTTAAAAATTTCATTTTCTTCACTTCTACAATGCTGAATCAGCATACAGTATTTCTGAGTATAGGTAGCTAATCTTGCTGTCAAATGCTGTAATAGGATGGTTTAGTCTTTTACATAAACATCTGAATCATTAAAATACTATTTGTTTTGTGGTGGCCACTGATGCTGTTCTGACATCTTGCTAGGTTCACTAGACATTGGCATAGTATAGTCAGATTAAATCTGGGCAGTTATTAAAATCTTTATGAAATTACTAATTAATAATATATTTCTAATTTTATCATCAAAATATATAGTAATAATATGAGCCTGTTGGCTATATCACTATTCTGAGAGTATAGACAGTTTCCACAGCACTGGAAACTTATGTCATGGGAAAGGACATAATCATAAATAAATAGAAATTTATTTAGAAATAAACATGTAGGGCTGAGAATGTGAAGACCAGAACAGGACAACCTGGAACATCATCCACTTTTATATGCATAACTCACTACAGAGATTTGTCAAATTTTTGTTAAATTTTTTTCAGCAGGAGACATCCACAACTTCTGGATATCCTGTGCCTCTTTCACCTTTTAAGAGCTGGGTATTTGTAAGGCCTAAGCTCAGTCTCTTTTGCAAATTAAGCCTGTAACTTCTATTTTCTTAGAAAACAATTGAGCATCCTGGGACCATTATTTCCATATTGGAATATTGTCACAACACACTACATCATGGACTTCTCTGTTAGGTTTTAGTTTCAGTAAATGACAAAGAACATTCATCAGCCTCTCCTCAAAGGACATATTTCCTAATGTCTCAGGACCATTCTTACTACCATTCTTACTTTTTCTGTCTGAGCCCATTTCTGGAGATTTTCAAGACTTAGTTGAACAGGGCAGCAGATAATCTCATCCAGGCTCCCTTCCCCATGGAAAGTTGTACCTGGCCTTCTGAAGTCCCTTTCAAGCTGCCTTGTTCTATGATTTCTATCACCCACTGTTTGTATTCTTGCTAATATATATGCTTGGTCTTCATCATCTCAAGGGTCTCTGATAACTCATATTTAGCTTTACTCTCAAGAAGTCCTTTTCTGTGGACTAGAACACTGTTTCATATCAAAGGTCAATATTTCAAAATAAATGTCCTGCAACTACTTACTAATGACAGGAATAAAATCAAGAAAATAGAATTTGCTGTCACGAGTGTTAGGCACAGGTTTCAAGGATTGAAAAAACATTGATGAGGGCAATGAGAGCTAATGAGAGCAGATCTTCAAGAGGTCATGGACTAAGACTTTGATCAGTTCCCTTCGCCAGCAAGCTCAGATAGGAAGATGATTCTGGCTAAACAATAAAAAAACTGCTACAGCCACTAAACGTGGGATTTCCCTTAATCTCTAATATACATAGACGTTTAGATACAGGTGAATGCCACTGACTGCTGTAAATTGTCAGTGCTTCATTGATTTCAACAAAGTGATGGTACTTTGTACTGGCAGAGAACAGTGTGGATAGATCAATGACTTAAGCTTATTTCAGTCACAATTTTTTTTTTTTTTTTAATGAAGACATACTGAATACTGAGTATACTGAGTACTGAGTATACTGAGGTGATCCCTGGTAGCTGGTACACAGAATTTGGATCCATTTGTCTTTCATTGCTAAAAGATAACTTGTCAAAAAAAAACCCCAAACAAAACCGAACCACAAAACCATAAAAGACAAACTGAAGAAAAAGAAATAATGATGATCTCTGTGAAATCATGATGATTTACAGCTCAGGAACATGGAACCATCTGGAAACTTTAAACACTGTTCCTAACAACTTAAGGCCTGTAATTCTGCCGTTCTAGACAAAACACAATAAGATTCCTAACTACTTCTGAACAAGACCCCTGCAAGTCCAGAATCTAAAATCTAGCTGCAAAGACATCCTGGCAATTTGGGGTCAGAGGAAAGAGTTTTATGAGAGCTGAGGAACTGGAAGGGGTTATTGATAAACCAAAAAGCAGAATCCTAGTGTTAATTAAGAGTTTCTTACTCTTATTTTGGACTAAAATTTCTTACTGATTTTTAGTTTGTTCTCTGTTTTGCTACAGGTAGTTTATTATCATATAAAATACATATACTTAAAAGTAATTTACATGGAAATTCAGTTTCAGAGCTAGTACTAGATAGTGGCAAATTTTTTCTTAAGTTTAAATGGAGCCCCTGTGCTCAAGTTCTTCATTCTGCTTTACCATGAATAATCTTACCAAGACCTTTGTTCTTCAAACATCATGGACATAAACCCTATGCTGACAAAAAGAAAATCCATTCTCACATTTTTTTCCATCTATAAATCTCGTTCTAGAAGCAGTAGTCACTCAGAAAACATAGAGTCATAGAGTCACAGAATGATTTGGCTTGGAAAAGACCTTTAATTTTCAAGTCCATCTGTTAACCCAGCACCGCCAAATCCAGCACTAAACCGTGTTCCTCAGTGCCACACCTTCACGTCTTTTAAACACAACCAGGGATGGTGACTCCACCACTTTCCTGGGCAGACTTTTGCAATGCTTTACAAAGGCCTTTCACTGAAGAAATTTATGCTAAAAGCCAATCTAAACCTCCCAGGTGCAAATTGAAGACATTTTCTCTCATCCTATGACTTGTAATCTGGGAGAAGGGACCAGCTTCCACCTGGCTAGAATGTCTTTTCAAGTAATCGTCGAGAGTGATAAGATTCCCACTGAGCCTCCTTTTCTTCCTCCAGATTAAACATCTCCAGTTCCCTATGTCTATCCTTGTACATTTTGAGTTACTTAAAACATTTTGAGTTACTATCCTTCTACATTTTGAGACACCTTATTTGCCATTTCTAATTGTGTCAATACAATCTGTATCATATTTTTAAAAAATGTATTTTTATGCTTCATTTATTGTAAGAAGATTTTATGGTAATTGTGCAGTAGAACACTCATTTCACTTGTTAAAGTAAGAGTAAATTAAGCAGCAAAAATAATGTTTAGATCCTAAAATTATTTTTAGAATTAATAATTATTACTCACTTTGCCACTTCCTAGGAGCTGAAGGTTACCAGAATGATTGCTCATAGTTTTTATACAACAAAATATATTTCTTGTTTGAAGTTTGAACCACTTTTTTCATTATTGCTTCTGAACTTGAACAGATGCCAGATATGTAACACTATATTTGAAAAGCTGAGACAGTTATTATTTTACTTTTTTGTCTTGAATTGATATGTTATAAAACTGATTCAGACAGTTAAGTCTTAGCAAATCTTAGTATTATTAAAAAGGGGGGAAAAAAGTCTTTACAAGAAAAGAAATATTTACTATGGGCCTTAGAAATATTTAGCCATTATATAACCAGCATAACCCAAGAATGAAATGCTTTAATAACATATTTTTAAAGGAGTGGGATTTTACTGTTCATAACTGTTCATCTCTAGTCATTGTATCAAAGAATTAGGAAATGAAACATCATCAATGCCAAAAAAAGACAGTTATATCCCAAAAAGTACTACGAAATATAGTTTTATTGTCTCATTATATGGTGAAATAAGACCAACCATAACTCTAGGCAAACACATGTACTTTTAATGTATACATAAGCTTACTGCAGATACATTCTCATATTTCAAAATCTTCAAAAAAAAAATTCCTCAAGAATATTTCCTTGCTTGAGTTATTACATTCATATACCCAACTATTTAATAGCTTTAGAGAACTACAGGTAATGGTAGTAGCCCTTCAGGGAAGCACAACAAAAGTTACTCCACCTAACCTACAAATAGCATTTCAATTAAAAAAAAAGTCTCCATATTCATTTATTGAACACAAGCTTGCTGCCTAGTCTCAGATGAGGACTTTATTTTAACAACTAATATAAGATTGATAGAGGCACAAGACTCCATCAGAAATCCAGGAAAAGTCATGTCCACCTTACAAAGCCCCATGCCAATGTAGAGGTGATTTCCACTGATGATTATGGGGTCTGAAAAGAAGAAACTTAAAATCTAACAAGCAAAGAGAAAACAATTATTTCTGGATGTCTGTAACAAGTTGGTGTATGAGAAGAGCTTTTTGTCTTAGAAGCCTCATTTCCGTCTTGAAACAAAATGATTCTTGTCTCCAGTTGCAGGCAGTAGGGCTCAACCTCTGCCAAACTGGGGCAACCCCCTGCAAATTATTTCAGTGTGTCCCACCTGCCATAATCCTACCAAATTTTGGGGTTTTTGAAACTTAATTCAAGTTCTAGATCCTGTTATTTGGTATTCAAACTGAAAGCAATTCGAAAGATAACAACTAGAGGAAAGAATCTGGATGCCACTGGATAGGGTTAACCACAGAAGTACAGCTTCTGCCTTCCAAATAAAGGAAAAAGGTTCTCCTAAATCTTTTCTAAAATATGCACTGATGTTTTTGTTGACTCCTTTGCTATCCTTCCTCTAGAACACATAATTTGCCCCCAGTGTCCACCTGAATAACCATGGCTTTATTCAGAGTGATTGGTAAAGTCTACTCTATTTTTTCAAGCCTGCCCTTCTTTGCCTTAATTTTATGAATTTTTCCATGGCCCATTAAAAGATGCAACCTTGGCTGCAACTCTTGCCCCTGTTTGTAAGTTGTCACTTCCTCCTGACTTCAGCGCTCCAATTGCAAACCTTTTTGTGAAATCACACCTGAGCATCATTCAAAATGATGAAGCGTTGAATTTTTTAAAGGAAGGAAAATCCTTATAACCTGTGTCTGTGTAGAACAGTCTATAGAATTTTCCTTACAAAAGGTTCTTTTGGTATCTATCCCATGACTAGTGGTAGAGCCTTATAAAATTGTGGCATAAATCCCCAGGAAAACCTCTCCAGCACTCCAGAGCCTGCAATCCAAGTGCCAGCATAGAACAAATTTAGTGCCAATTTCTAGTGGTTGATTTGGAACTGTCCCAAATGATTCTAGCTACTAGTCCACCCCTCTGGTTATCTGTGTTTTCCTATCACATCTGAAAAATAAACAGTAGTCAGATCCAAGATCTTGCTTCCTAATTACCTTGGGGTCTTTGATAAAATTTAAAGATTTACTACTCTTGAGATCGCATACTTCTCCAAGGCAGAAGTATAACTGCTAAGCCCAATAGGGATCAATATTTCAATCCCATTACGGTTCCAAAAGCTTGAAATTAGGACATTATAAAATCTTCTTCCTCTTCTGCAGCATGGATAACTTCTAGTTTCTCAGTGTTTTGTTATACCCCAAATCAAGGAAGACGAGACAATATGACAGATAACCACATTCTTGTGAGAAGAACTGCATGTCCTTTGTATCATTTATTATGTGAAACCTTTCTCCAACAAATATTCCTGGCTGTTTCTTCATTGAAGATGACAGCCTGATGTATTTTAATACAGCTTTTTCCTATACTTGCCTTGAAATCTATTTCTTTTTTGGTTTATTACATGTGTTAATATTTTTTTTTATATCTTATACTCCTTTACTCTAGGGTTTACGAATATAGTTGAGTCTGCAGCGAAGTCCTTTTGCAATATATTATGGAGGTACATAAATGACTCCAGTAATTTTGAATCTGATTGCATTTCACATTGTCCTTTATTATTTAATGAGACTACCAGTTCAGTATCATCGACCTTGGCTATGACATTAGTTGCTGAATCTTTGCTCTCTTCTGCCTTTTCTGAGCAAATTGCTCAGCCTAAGTGTCTTGTCAGGTTCAAGAACCTCTTGTCTTCCCAGAAATAGTTTTCAGAAAAGCAAAGAAACAAAAAGCAAATAGAATCCAAACCTAAACATATGGAAGAAGACAACTTTGCCTGATCCAAGTTTCAAGTGCTGGAAATAATATATATTGCAAAATCTCAGTGCTTTATTAAGAGTAATGTGTCCTGAAAATGAGCAAACTGAATTCTGATAAAATGGAGACAGGTCATGAATTTATAAAGAAACACTGAAAGCATATTCTGCTTTGTGCAGATGTGGTAGAAGGCCTAGGATTAAGTGTCGAATGATTCTTCCTTGTTAAAGAGGTTGGATGCTTTCTCATTTCTCCGTTGGCCCTTTATCCATATAGCTAACTGTCCAGCTAAATTTTCAAGTGGCAGCTATTAGGAGAGAAGGAGACTGACAGAGAGACAGAAAGTTTTGTAGAACTACATGCTTTATTCAGAAGGTAACAAATTTATGTGGAATTTGAATTATTGCTATGTGTCAAGCATTTATGCCAATTAAATGTTATCACAATACAAAGTAAATCTGTTCCTATGTTACTCAGATAAATCACAGTTTGCAGTTTTCCTTTAGCAAGGTTGCTGAGTACCTGAATGGCTGAGAAATGATCTATCTTATTTCTCACAATGCTTGACAAAAAAAGTTTCCTGATCTGATCCTCAAATTTCCTCCCCCAGTAAACCTGAACTACTGAAAAGAACCAGAAGTCATCAGAAGTGGTGTGAGAGAAAATGTCCCTCGTCTCTCTGCCGAAGGCAGCAGGAGCCCACCTGTATAAACAGTGGGTGTATTCATTGGATTGTGCCAACTCTTTCTGAGAAACTTTGTTCTTGTAAGATTTCAAATACCCTTTCTGATTTTTTTTTTTTAATGTGAGACTTCAGTAAAGCTACTGTGAGGGTTTTCTTTCTTCAAGATTTCCTGTCCAGGAAATGAGACATCCCGTAGGCGAGAGTATTTGCACCTCTAATGGGAAAGGAGTTATCTTGGCTTCATGCCCTTGTTGCCTTGCATTTTTTTCTGGGAAACAGAATTGCCTCAACTGTGTGAGTGACCCCAAACAGGGCAGCCTTTTACTTCCTCTGTATTTCTTGAGTTGCTGAGTTTATCTGTGTAAATTTTAATATTTTTTCATCCCAAATATACTCATATATTGAAAACTTTATACTAGTTCATGTGTAATGCAAACAGATCACTATAATTTTAGCTTAATCAGCTGCCAAAGAGCACTTTATATCAAAAAGAATGTAAAAGACAAAGTTAATCCTTTCTTAGTGTAGTGTTGTTCAGTTTTTCAGGCCTTCCCACTTCAAGACATTTAAACCAGGTGTATTTAAAGTACCAAAAAGTTACTGGTCTTGGGGACTTTTGGGGACTTTAGAACCAGCTTTTCTTTCCTTCTTTCCTTATTAACAAATTTTCAGATGACAATGTCCAATGATCTAAGTGAGAAATATTAACTAATAAAACTAAACACTTGCTCACACCCTATGGGCCATAGTGGAATTTAGTAGCATGACTTAAATATACATTTTTGTCATAAGTACACATAAAATAAAGGATGTTATCATTATTATGCATATTTAAGAGAAAAACATTCATGGCTTAGGGGAAAAACTTCATGCTGGATTTAAACTCTTCTAACCCTAGTTTATTCTGGTGACTACAGAAGTCCTTAGCCCTTTCTTGGTGAAGATTTATGGGCCTGACAGTATTGTTGAAGTCCAGGCACAGCTGCTATTTTATTTCTTGTATTTCCTCAACTATATTGTAATTTTATGCATAAATATACTGCATATTTTACAGCTCAAATTAACATATGATAATGAGAAAAGTAAAATTATATAAATTATATTTAAGAATGTCTCTTTGAAAAAAATGCAACATGAGTACTGAATTCATTCATTCATGGCTAGGCTTTGCGAATGAAGATTTGGGAAGGGCACTACCCACACTTGCTGCAAGCGTGCTGGTGGCTAAAAAGGCCAATACGGGATAGGCAAATCCGGTCACAAAAGGCACACTGGAAAGTCTGCTTTGGCGATACTGGTGAGGAACGATTCTTTCTGCCTTGTCTTTTCTCCTCAAGACTGACTCTGCGTGCGTTCTCAAAGGAAGCAGCAGCGTCGTGAATGGTGTGTCTCCATGAATCCCGATTGGAGGCCAGAGTGGACCATTGGTGGCAGTCAGTATGGCCAAGGCTGAGGTGTTGTTTCAGGATGTCCTTGAATCTCTTCTTCGGGGCTCCTCTCTTGCGGCAGCCGGTGGCGAGTTCACCACAGAGCACAATCTTCGGGAGGCGGTGATCCTCCATCCTGGAGACGTGCCCTGCCCAGCGCAGCTGCGTTCTCATCAGCATGGCCTCGATACTGGTG
>VZRF01006260.1:41252-70055 GCA_013396875.1 Vireo altiloquus
TGTCCCCCCAAGTTCCTCAAAATGATCATCCTGCTACACGAGGATCAGCGTGGACAAGTCAGATATGGCGATGTACTCTCTGAGCCCTTTCCAATAACCAATGGTGTGAAACAAGGATGCGTTCTTGCACCAACTCTATTTACAATCTTCTTCAACATGATGCTCCAAAGAGCCATGGCGGACCCTGACGAAGAAAACGGCATCTACATCCGATATCATACTGATGGAAGTCTATTCAACCTGAGGCGACTGAAGGCCCACACCAAGACCCTGAATCACCTTGTCCGTGAGCTGCTTTTTGCTGATGATGCCACCGTCATTGCTTACGCAGAAGCACCCCTGCAGTGCTTAACATCCTGCTTTGCAGAAGCCGCTGCACTTTTTGGGCTGGAAGTAGCTTGAAGAAGACAGAAGTACTGAATTACTAGTTATATAATTTTAATAGAAACCATCATGTGATGCCTGAAAATTAATTTTGACAGCTTAGAAAGTTTCAACAACACTGTTTGCAAAACTCTTTCATTAAAAGCGAACAACAAAAGTGAAAGAAGATAATTTTTTCTCTTCTAGGAAGTGGTCACGTTTAGTCAACAGAAATATCTCTTTTTTATCTTACCAGGCAAAAACCCCAATGATAAAAGTGGCTTAATCTCACCTCCTTGTCTGTTTTGGTGTCAGAATGACCTATGGGGAAAAGACACACTGATATGCACAAAATCATCTCTTGCTTAATCTGTCTATTACTTGATGGGAACAACTCTTTCTGCTATGTAATATGAAAAGTAATTGTTATGTTTTCAGAGATCATATTCATCAATAAAACTTGAGATTGTGAACTTTTATTTTTGTAAGTTAGACATGTGACCGAAATGGACCATGGACTTGAAAGGCTGCTTTCAAAATACCTTGAAAATGTCAAAGACAATTTTAAGCTTCAAAAGCTGGTAATGCTTATATTTTCTGCTGACAAAGGAAGGCAATTAGAAAACACTGATTTCTCAATTTCTTTTTTCTTAGTGGGGAAATTAAAATAAATAAAGTAATAAAAGAATCTAAAAAAGAGGCTCAAAAAAAACTAGAAAAATTTCAAATCTGAGAATGCTGCTGATAGCAGCTCTTTGGAAAAAATGTTGACAATTTCCATTGATTATTCTGTGTTGATTTTTCAGCGTGTTATCTTAACCAGTTGTGTTTGGAAAGAACCTCAGACACCCAGCTCTCTCAGCCAGCTCATGAGCAAACTGGATAGCAATGGCTGATTCAGCAGAAAGGAGGAATTCTGCACATTTTGGCTGTGGAAGTAGGAGCTGGTGCCGCCAGCCAGCAGAGCAGCATTGCCTGGGCTCACCAAGGACCCTCTCCTCCAGGGAAAACCTGCACCTGGCAGAGGGCGGCAGCTCCCTGCGGGTCTGGTGGTCCCAAGGCCATGCCAAGGGGGCTCTCTCTGCTCCCCCAGCTGCAGAAAGGAGCCACAACTTGGGCAGGTTTTTGGGAGGCTGCAGCTTGTGCCGCAGTGCTGGCAGCTAGACTGGAGCCTCTGGGTTTAGCAAAGGGGTGCATGATCCCATGGGACGGAAAGGGCTGTGAATCCCAGCTGCCCTCAGCTGCAGAGAATGTATTGGGAAACTGAGAAAGGTATTGGAGTCTTGCAAATACGAGTCAGGCTTCCCAACGTTTACAAAGCAGCAGTGAGCGATATTGCTTTGTATCGCTTTTCCAGTTCCATTGTTTTTATTCTTTTATTTGTCCTCATATTGAAAATAAATCTATGCCAGGCACAGTAATAAACAAATAAATTAAAATATAATAAAGTGTAACAGCATGATTCTCAGATGTGTTAAACACAAAATTAAGCTAGGTAGTGATTTATGTATTTTTTTTCCTGTTTTACTGTACTTGAATTTTTTCACACATCTACTCTGAAAGAAACCAAGCAAACCACTCTTCTTTTCCAGGGAGAAAGAGGCTTGGAACACTCACAATGAGATTTCATGCAAACTATCCTGTAAGTTTTTTGCAGCGAGTAGCTGCAAAACCATGACAACAGTTCCTGCAGCAAGAGCACAGGGAGAGATAGGAACAACCTCATAGAGGAATATACTGATCCAGTCTACTTAAACACACAAAAAAAACCCCAAATAATGCTCATACCTATGACGTCAAAATAGTCTTAAAACTTTGGCTTTAATTTATAGCATCAAGCTTTTTCTAAATTTTATTTTAGAAATACATACAGTTTCTTCTTCTGGGAAAGTAAATAAAGTTATTAAATCCAGGGCTCAAACTTTGGTGGCATTTAAAATGACAAAACAAAAAACATCCCCTGCCCCCAAATGGCTAAATGTCTCAAAAGTAATTTCATAAAAATATCCCGACAACCGTCTTCGTGAGGAGAGGATAATACTGAAAAAATCAACAGCACATTTAAATATGAGAAATTTGTGCTGAAAATTATTGTGAATTAAGGTATGATATATGTTTATGGTGAGCCAGTTACCAAGCCTTCTGCCATTTTTATGTCCTTTTATTGACATGCTGTTGTGATGTTCACAGACATTTTTTCTCCTCTCATAGCAATGGCTGCTTAGAAAATATGAATGTCAATATCCCATTTCAGACATTTAGACACCTTAGCATTTATACAAACCTCCCCCTAGAATCTGGATCAGCTTCTACTGGTATATTTGACCATCTGTTAGGTATTTTAACAGTTAAGTTTAGGAGGGATAGACAAAGTGATTGTCAGAGACACAGATTATTTTATAAAGACGATCTCAAAGGACACACATGAATAAAGAACACTGCTTTCTCTTTGCACCATGTTTTCATATTTTGCCAGCTTTTATCTTCAATTGTTGTGCAATGTCTTAAGCAGATCCATGGTGTAAGGGAAGTTGAGTTTTGATTTCATTAGTAACCTGAAGTCACCCACTACCACTACAGCCAATGCATTTACAATTAAATCAATTGAATTAGATCATAGCTCAAATAACTGTAAGTGGACTGAGACTTAAATCATACAATGGGGTAGCATTCATTGGTGCTACTTGTTTAAGCAAAAATCTTGTAAAAGAACAGACAAGCACTTTTCACAGTTGAGGATTAATAGTAGTGGTTTGCATTTTGTTTTAGTGAGGGGTGTTTTCTCTGAACTTCTCTATAGCAAACTAAAGGGTAAGATTTTTATACTGTCTGTTACCTGTTTTTACCATGATCTTTTGTAATAATGAAGAGACTCTTGCAGCCCCGCACTCTTGACTCAAGTCAAACATATGCCAATCATTTGTAGCAAGAGTTTAACAATGGAGAAGTTTGACAAAAGTCTTTACTGCTTTTGAGTGATCTAACTGTGTTTTGAGGTCAGCATGGTTTACCATATGCTGAAAAAATTATGCACACTCTTCCCATGTGCAGCCCCTCTTATTTGTGTTCTGGGGTTCAGATACAATGAAAGTATCATGCTCAGTATCTCGGTCAGTGGGAATTGTTTAGCTGATGTTGATTCCTTAGCACACCTCCTACCCCACTTTCTTTAATGTTGCATGCTGTGGGCCATTAGAGATACCTGACTAGTTTTCAGAAGCTGCACCTTTACCATATGAGCTGAAAGCTAATAGCAGGCTGAGGCTATTAAACACAGCCTCAGATAGTTCGTCCTGCTGCACAACATGTGAGACTGCCACTCAACTTGTCCTGCATCATTTGTAATCACAGAAACAAGAAATTGCGTCTTATTAAAATTATAAGGGAAATAATAAAATCACATAAAGAAAAAGACCACACATATATAATGAAATCTCACTGGTGGGTTGAATTACACACGATAGAATCAACTCTTTATTTTTGTATAAATGAAAGTACATGAATTGAATGCTTTTCAATGTACTCAAGCTGTGGCATTCTTACTGCACACAACTGAAACTAAGAAATTATCCTAGATAATATTTTCCTTTCAAAAGGTATCCCAAACTTGCTCCTTGAAAAGATAGTTATGTATTAGTTGCCAAAATATTTCCATACTAGTAATCATCAAAAGGGGTACAGGAAAAGGAGCAAACACCTTTTCAGACACGAAAAAGATGATGTGGCCCAAGACTGTTGCCAGGATGATTTTTGCTTTTTCTTTTATACCCCTCTTATATATCCTTTTATATGGGTTTTATGTATTCTCAGTGCTTTTAGCCCACATACTTGTAGTTTTCTGAGCCTGATAACTTAACCAAGACCCACTGTACTGCTATGCCAGGAGACCAAACATCCTGGAAGCCCCAGACACCAAGGTCCTCTCCAGAACACATTTTGTAAACTAATACAGGCCCATCCAGGGGGAAGGTTCCTCAGAATAAGGGATTCACTCTCAATCCTCTCATTGGAGAATCTTTGATAGATATGCTAATTTGCAAGGCCTATAATTGTGTGCATTTCAGTGTGTGACATACAGTGTGTGCATTTCGGGGCATTCCACCTGGAAAAAGTGCTGCACCCAAGGATCCTTAAATAAATACCAAGGTAAAAATCCCTATTCCCCATAAACTACATCTTTGGTTTAATTTTAAGACCAGGGAAAGGCAACAGATGAACAAGAGTTTATATTTCAACTTTGTCTCAAAAGTAAAGACCAGCTGTTTTCTGTCATATAATTACTTGCAAATATGAAATCTTTACCTGAGATTTTGAAAGTTCTGAAATTTTTGTGTGAATTTGTTTGTAGAGAACTGATTTTTTTTATGTTAAAACCAACAGTGGATCATAAATATAGAAATATTAGAAGCCAACATATTATTTTTTTCTTAGTGCAGTAACAAAACATCACAGAAAAGGTTAATAGTAGAACAAAATAAAGTAAAAATGCTGAGACTTAAGAATGCAACTGTTTTCTTCGGTTTAATAAAGCCTGTGGTTCAAATTTTGAAGTATCTCTTCTCATATTCTTACTCTTTGTCTCACTGCAGAGTTCTACAAGGATATGGGGAGCAATTATTGTGTGCACACACAGTAACTGAGGAATAGGATTTTCTCACCAGAAATATCCTTTTATTATATAAATCTATTTTTTGCTTGTTCTTGTGTTTATAGACTTTGTGATTAATAACCCTGGCCCAGTGGTCATTTAGGCACTACAGTTAGCAGCAATAGTAGATATCCAGATTTAGGGATTTAATTTATCTGTGGAAATGAGGCTTATATCAATTCTCCAAAAACGTTTCCACTTTCTTGGAAATAAGATGGTGGGAAGAGAGAAGAAACATCTGCTGTGTTTAAATGCCTCAATGAAGCCAACCCCACAGTTAATCAGCTCTGCCCTCACCAACAGATGTCACTGCAAGCAAAAGGAATTAATTTGTGAGGTTATTGGGCTCAAGGAGCAACAAAACTCTGAAATTCGAATGTGAAAGAGTCTCTCTTTCAGAGCATATGTTCATGTTTCAGTTCCTCTGCCACAAGCTGAGAATTAGCAGCACGCAGACTGGTAAAAATAACAAAAAAGATGAAAAAAAAGGAATAAAGGAAGTGTTCAAACTTACAGCCATGTGAAACAACTGAAACACATCAAAAGAAAACTCAGTACCCTGCTTTTAATTTTATGAATGATTTAACTGAGAAAACAAAATCTGTTAATTCATTGCGAGTATTTCTCCAAGGGACACTCAGAAAAATAGACATTCAAGTCACCTGACCCTATGGGTAAAGATAAGAAAAGGAAAGTGTTCATGTAGCAGCCATTAACAGTTCTACAAATTTTTCTGATTAAAAAATACACATACACCAGGGCACACAAAACCATCAGTAAAAATAATACAGCTGCAAAGTAGAGACATTAAATGTTAAAGGCTCCTACCATTAGGATTACTCACGTGCCACCTTAATTTCCTATTTTTGTATGCATGCTCTGGTACAGCCTCTAATTGCACAGTCATATTCCTGTTTTGTGTTCCTAAAGATAGCCTTAGATTAGAAAGAAATGTTAGAATTCTACCACAAAAAATAATTTTGACTTGTATGTCAGCAGGCATTAAAACCAATGCAAGTCACAACTCTCTGTTATGTGTCCTACCACCAACACTGGTAGCAAGAGGAACCCAAATCCCAGGAGGCCTGATACACATTTTCCATACCTATTCAAGAGTGCTAAAGAAACAACGAAATCCACAGATTTTGGGAAGCTACCCGAAGCTTTGAGGTTGCAAAGAAGCATTTTGTCTCAGCACGAATGCTGCCCTGGCTCCTCACAGCTTGCTGCAGTTGTCGTGCCCTTGCGTCTCTCAAACACCTCCTCCCAGTTCCTCTGCTTCTTTCTCAGTCTGCTTTCATGTCGTTCCCGTTCGCTTGTCTTTCTGCTCCAATTTGTGTTTTCCTGCTTCATGCTCCTACTTGTTAGCAAGGAGGACTGTGAAGGTCGAGTTTTTTCCTGCTCACAATTAATCTATCTTCGCTGCCAGCAGGAAGAATTGCAAGGTTGTCTTGCTGAGCCCCAGTGCCCTTCTCTCTCTCGCATGGCTTTGTTGCAGCAGGCATCTCTGGCAAATTTAGATGCCAGCCATCTGACAAACCTCTGCTGAGAACTTGCAATTTGAGGTTTGTTACATGCAAAGCCTTGCAAACTCCGCTGACATTGAGCTTGTGCTTTTTTATTATTATTATTTTCTCAGGGAGAACCAGATACAAAATGTCAGTGTTTGCTTGAAAATGCAGACACACTACAGGTTTTTCATAAAAGGAATAAAGTAATTAGCATCCACAGGCAAACAGATTTTTATCTCTCTCCTCTGATCTGAGATTATCTTGTTGATAGTTTAAGCTTTCAGGAGACGGAGATGTTCATTATGGAACACATCCATCTATGCGTGGAATATACACAGTGTTCTCTATGGCATATAAACAATCTCACAACACGTGCTAAATGGAACATGCCAGAAATGTAATTTTTAAAACTGGAAACCAAAATATGACTACTTAGTGAACCACTGGCTTCAAAAAACATCATTAATTCTCACTGGCTCAGAGAGATTTTTAAAATTATTTTATGCTTCTGAAAATAAGATCACCAGCCACAAATCATTAAAGTTTTTAAGATAAGACCCTTTTGGTTTAATGAGATTACATGCAGAATAGTTGTGCAAATCCTGTGTTAGGTTCATCTGCACCAAACCCTGATGTCTGCCTTTCCATGCACTCTTTCTGCTTTTCTCAAGCCACAGCAAAAGATCACTTTCTTTCTAAACAGCTGCTTTGTATCTTGTGATATGACAAAATAATTCAATGAGCATGTGGGGGCAGGGGATGGTGTGTGATCTCTGTTTCATAGTCCTACATATTTCCCAGACTGGAGTCAGTGGGCTTTAACAGGAAGCTGGATTATTTGCTTCTTTGATTTTTTTTTATTTCTGTTTTTCTCTTTCACTCTTCATTCTCATTCCATTTTTCCTCCCAGCTGACACCTAAAAGCCAGTCTAAAACAGGGCAATACCTCGCCTTTGCTTTCTCCTTTCTGGCTTGTTTTTCATAACTTTGTCTTCCAAGTTATCAAGGAAAAAACTGTAAACATTTCAGCTACACCTCAGGAATATATTCAGTTAGAGTTACCTTATAGCAAGATACCCTTTTCTCATATCAGCAAATATAAAGCGGTAGTTGAGTAAGAGAAAACAATCTTACTATTGTAACCAGCATAAAGAAGTAATTTAAATACAGGTCTGTACCCATTAACAAAAGAATGGGAATGTCTGTCATATAAAGAAAGTCTCTCCTTCCCTGTATAGAGTGTGAGGAAATGCAACAGAAGTAGTAGATGGAAATCAGAAATACAAACAAGACTGCAGTGTTCCTAGAGTTCAAAGGAAATCATAACACATCAAACATTCCAACCACTTTGAAAGATCCATTAAATATATAAGCAATTGGCCACCAGCAGAGCTGTAGACCAATGGCTTTGTTCTCCCATGGAGATGGAGAAATGCTGCATTTGTTTCAACATATTTGCTTTCTACTTAACATGGGAAATCTGGCTGCACTCCACAGAGGCCAACACTTTCAAAAGTTCAGGGCTGACATTAGCAGTTTGAGTGACTAGTGCGTGCTGTGGTGGGCTGGATTTTTGCCATTCTGTGCTGAGCATATTTTTAATGTGGCATGTTAGAGGTAGAAATACCCTTCCATCACCTAATGAGACTCCAGGCTTCCCAAAGCTAAAAAACCCCTCTTTCTTATATCTCTTCAGATGCCATACAAAAGTGGAAGCAGTGGAAGAAACATATTCTCCCAATTCACTATTAAAACTCACTCAGTATTTTGAAAAAGACATGTAGGGAAAATCTAGACATAATTTACAGTTAGGATGGAAATAACTGCTGTTGCTCAGGATGTGAAGCAGTATCAGTAAACCTAATACAAATAAATTAACAGGCAGAGTAAATGTGAAGTGATAAAAGATAAGTTCCATATATTACATTGTTAAAGAAATGCTAGTATTCTAAACTTTTGCTCACATTCCTCATTTTAAGCAATCCCTCTGAAGCCAGATAAGACTTTTTGCAGCATTAAAGACTTGCAGCATTAAAGCTGCAGCTTGAAAATTCTGGGAGCTAACCAAGGAGACTGGTGTTGGTTTTAATTTCTCACATTTAACAAAAATAACCTGAAGTATGTTGGCCAAGCACATATTGATATTGAATGTTGTTCTGGGTGCTATTGCAACTTATCAGATTATACATGTTACTACCTGCACAGTAGATACATGCTGCATGTAAATTTGTAAAAACAAAGGAATCTGAACTGCCTACAAAGGCTATTTATTTCTTACAGAAAGTGTACCTACCCATAACTTAGTTGAAACTTTCGTCCCTATTTATCAGTATGCAATAGGTACAGATTGACCTAGCCTCACATTTTTTAATACTTAAGTCATGGTTGCAACTTTCTGATGACTGATATTATCAAGTTTTTTACTAAATATCATCTTACAATATNCACACAAAGAAAACAAAAAACAAACACAAATTCCACTGAAAACACAACAAACAAACAAGAAAAAAAACCAAAAAAAACCCACCACCACCCAAAAAAATCCCCAAAAAACAAAGAAAGGCAATGCAGGATATGTTCATCTCTTATTCACATGGAAAATAGAATTGACATTTCTGACCTACATGAATGGAAAGATTTGCAAATGTTCAGTTTCCTTATGCGAATTCACCATTTCTAGTAACACCAGCTGTTTGTGTCACTGTTTACACATACAATATGCAGTGAAGTGTCCCTCCAAAAAAAAATCAATAGCCATTATCATTGTTATTTACCATCATCATAATCCATCATCTGCTGTTGTTTCACACCACGTTTTCCATGCCAAGTGTGGATGTGCACTACCATGTTGATGAATAGCTGAAAATTGCCATGACAATTTGCTGAGTTTCTGCTGAGTTTCTGCTGGCTGGCACAATAAAAACGGAATGATTCTTTACAGCTAGATGCATTAATATGTGTTGCGAAGTTCATCTCTCAGTTGAGACTTTGCCAATTTTGTTGTGTTCTTGTTTTAAAATGCTAGTGTATTTAGCCTCTAGATATAGTAAAAGGAAAGTTTATATTGCAAATAAAATTTTGGAATGAGAAAATGGTATCTTTCTGTAAGAAGCATGAAAATGTCTTCACATTTGGTTTGTTTATTATCATAACAGAGAGAAAAACAGAAAGATTAATATACAAGAAACAACACATTGACTGATTAAGGAAGAAAAATAAAAATTTAGGGTAATCTTTAGTCTTATCTTAACTTTTTTTTGCACGGTTGCTGCAAACACTGTGAAATCACCTTACCAGCACTTGTCTGTAACCAGTATATTGCTCTACTTTTCAACCTCTTCTCTATTATGGAAATTCTTCCAGAGGCTGCAGACAGTTTCCTATCTCTACAGCTAAAAGAGTTGTTGTGTATGTTAAGGAATTCTTAAAAAATGAATAGCAATATAATTGTTTTGCTGCTTTCTTAGATTGTTATCTGGTTTTATTTTATAAAATATTGAAGCCAATTTTAAGCATGTATGCTCAAAATCAGTATGGAAAAACTCTCCATGGAAACCTGCATCACCAAAATTGCTCAGAATATCCTGAAAATGCTTTTCATTGAAAAGTAAAGATCCTTATGCATTTTCAGTTTCACCTATTGACATCCTACTTTATCCCTGGCCTCAACAATTAAACACCTACTCTTACCTGAGCCTCCTGACAACAAGGGCAGGTACCCAAATACATTTGATTTTATCTAGTGCTCATGTGTGAATAAGTACAAAAATGATAAACCAAGAGGTCAAGCTAATTTGAACACACTCCTCTTGCAGAGGAAAATGTTGATTTTTAAAGAAAATACATCTTGGCACATTAGGGCTGTGTGTTCCAGAAATGTTGTACCTTAGTGATAGGACAGTTCATCTCAAAAGGGTGTTGCACCTTCTTCTCACCTGAAAAAAAGGCTCAGACTCAGCATCCCACAGCAGCCAGAAGGTTGAAACCTGATTTCTGTCCTGAACTTGGGCCTTTTGCATGGGGTAGTCAGAGTCCTTTTCTGCTGAGTAGAGGAGCTGCAGAGGAGCACCTTTTGGGGCAGGACGTCTCCAAGGCATGGGGATGAATAGACTGTGTATCCTTCATTTTCTGTTGCTGACCTCTCCCTAAACTGTTTCCCTGCTTGCTGTGTAGAGGGTTTGCCTGACTCTGTCTATGCATTTTGTAGGCCACTGCCACATAACATTGAATTTTCGAGAAAAATCCGAGGAACACAATGTCTACATTGTGGGTTGGACTCCATTAGTAAGGAAGAAAGGACTCAAATCCCAGTTTGTGTGAATGCAGACTCTGGCAAAGGAAGGCATATGAATAGGCTCATTTTTAGTGAACATGACTCGGAAAACAGTAACTTTGTGTGTTTCGTACATGCTGTTGTGTTTGCACAAACATTTAAACACTTTCTTGATTAAGGATGTAAATCACAGTCTGGTTCATAAATGAAAACTATACAGTGAGAGTCCTGTCCCACTTAAACAAAAAAGAAATATTATAAAATTTTTCAAGGAGTATATTATAGTCACAAAATATATATTCTATCTAGCTTGCTATAGTTCATTGTTAATCACAATAAAAACTGCATTTTAGACAATCCTAAGAAAAACAATGTGGAGAAAAATGTAATGGCACCAGTGTTCTCTTTTTAATAAGCTCCGGCTCCAGTATGTATAAGATCAGGCCATATTAATAAGTTCAGGACTGTTTTCTGGGAAATACTCACTTCTTCCCCAAAAGACTCTGTCTGTGACTGTGTGTGCACTGAATGACTTAAGCCCATAACATGAATTTTGAGAGAGAATTTTGGAAATTTGGAGTCAGTCATCATTTTTCCCCATTGTAAATAGAATAAATGATGATTAACAGAGTAACTGTAAATATAAAGATTTTACACTTTCAATACTTATTTTTATTTAGTCTATGCCAGTCAGCTGTTCATAGCAGACCAGATATAGTGCAGCCCAAATAAATATTTTTAATCACTCTTCAATGAAGATGGAAATTTTTCCTGCTAATTAGTACGTGATGTCTACATGAATTATGCTAACATGGTACATGAAAATAATTTTTTTTTTGTTATTTTTAGCTGTTGGACTGATTTGTGCTAAAAAATAAAACCATAACACTGGACCTTGGTAGCCTGTGCATCCCTGGCTTTCATCTTCTTCATCAAGATTTCCAAATATGAAATTATAATGAAGTTTCAGTTAGTAGGCATATGAATTGGGAACAATAATTAGGATAATTAATTGAACCGTAGCTATGAGAATAAAATCAACATATTTAGATCAGATCTGAACTTAAGCGTGTATAGTTTGACATCCATTTCCACAAAGGTTATAAGCCTCCAAGCTCTTGTGTCTCCTCTTGTGCTTCCTCCTCCTCAGACCAGTATGACTTCACACTCCCTGTCTGCCCAGATTTCTTTAAAAAAAAAAAACACAACTAAAAACACCCAGCCGACCAATTAAAAAAAGAAAAACCAAACCAAAAAATCAAACTGAGATATAAAAAAGGATAATGGGTTCCAAAGACTGGCAGAGTGTAGCTGAGAAGTGAAAGAACCTGTACCAGTCAAGGCATCCTGCATACAGCTGCTCCACTGTGCAGATATTTTCTTACTGTAGAGCAGGACAGCTAAGCAGACTGACTGCAGCCAGCTCATGGGAAGTGAGGCTTCCTGTCCTTGTTTCACCTCCATCCTAGCTATCCCCCCATGTGTCTCAGTTTTCCATCAGGAAAATCTGACCTCTTCTCAGAGCCTGTGTGACTTTGGACAGAACCACAGAGGAGGGTAAAAAGAAGCAATGTTCTTGGAAGGAAGAGGTCAGCTAATTGCAGCCTACTCCTATCTCTGATCTGGTTCTTCTGCTGCTTTCAGTGGTCTTTCTTGGCTTTTCTCTGGAAAGGCAGGAAATGCCCCTTTAGTGTGAATATCCCACCCTACATTACGCGGCACCATTGAGGTCCCATCTCAAGAACTTTGTGCACATTTGGGTGCCAAAATATATAGAAACATCAAACTATTAGAGTGCGTCCAGAGGAGAGCAACAAACATGGTGGAAAGACTCAACAGCAAGACATACAAGGAGTGGCTGAGGTCACTTGGTATGTTCAGCGAAGAGAAGAGATGGCTGAGAGACCTTATCATGGTTTAGAATTTCCTCAAGTAGGGCAGCAGAGAAGATGTCAATATCAATCTGGTCATCAGCAATAGAACTCAAGAGAATGAGGTGAAGCTGTGTCAGGAGTAGTTCAGACTAGACTTTTGGAAAAGGTTCTTCACCCAGAGGGTGGTCAGTCACTTGACCAAACTCCCCAGGGAAGTGATGAAAGCTTCAAGCTTGGCACTTTTCACGTGCATCTGATCAAACATCTTAGTCATGTGGTTTAGGTTTATATAGTCCTGTGAGGAGCTGGATTTTCTGATCCTACAGATTCCTTCCAGCTTAGGATTCTCTATGATCCTATGATTCTACTTAAACAAGTCTTGTTTGAAGAAGCATCTACTAATTGAAGTGTTCATGGCCTTTGTTGCAGTTGTGTGTATTATAAACATGGACTGGCTTCAGATGAAGGTGTCCAACAAGCAGAAAGACTGCCATTTAATGTATTTAGAAGAATAAAGGAAAAAAAAGATGAAAGTGTTGATCTGCTGGAGGGCAGTAAGGCTCTGCAGAGGAATCTGGGCAGGCTGGATCAATGGACTGAGGTACAACAAGGCCAAGGGCTGGGTCCTTCCCTTGGATTACATCAACCCCAGGCAGAGCTACAGGCTGGGGGAAGAGTGTTTGGAAAGATTCCCAGTGGCAAAGGACCTGAGAATGCTGGTTGAGAGGTGGCTGAACATAAGCCAGTGTGTGCCCAGGTGGCCAAAAAGGCCAGTGGCCTCCTGGCCCATGTCAGAAACAGTGAGGCCAACATGACAAGGGTAGTGATTGTATTGCTTTCCATAACTGCTTGAAAGGAGGTAGCAGAAAGGTGGAGATCAGCCCATTCTCCTGGTAACAACTGACAAGATGAGAAGATGTAGCCTCAAGTTGTGCCAGAGGAGGTTTAGATTAGATACAAGGAAAAAATTCATCACCAGAGGGGTGGTCAGGCATTGGAACAGGATAGTCAGGGAATGGGTGAAGTCACTATCCCTGGGAGTGTTCAAAAACTATATGGATATGGCATTTGATGACGTGTTTAGAGGTGCACACGGTGATCGTGCCAGGCTAACTGACTTGATCGTCTTTGAGGTCTTTTCCATGTTCTAACAACACGTCCTGGTTCTGGCCAAGACAGGGTTAACTTTTGCAGTAGCCAGGAGAAGGCATGGCCAGGACCTGGAGGTTATTTTACATCACCTCGCATCACTGCTGGGGGTGTGGGAAAGGGAAACCCTTCTGAGGAGAAAGGGTTCCTTCCTGTTCAGAAAACATGTCAGGAGGAGCCATCTGGTATTGTCTATTATCAGTGAGGGTGTGAGGGGTGTGCACCCTTGCTGATACTGTTCATTTTCTTATATTGTTGCAATTTCCAGTAAATTTTTCTTATCTCAGCCAGTGATTTTTACCTTTTGTGCCTCCAGTTCTCCACTCCATCCCATGACAGAGGAGAAGGGGAGGACAAAATAGGGGGAGCCAGAGAGACAGGCAGCCTGGTTTTGGAGCCTTGGTGGGGCACTGAATTGGTGAGTACCATTTCCCAAACACAACACAACAGAAAAATGAAACATATTGCATAGTGATGTCCTACAAAGCTGTGGTAAAATTCTAAATTCTAAAATTCAAATTCTAAAGACAGAAATATATTGTGATTACAAACTAAGTGGTATTCTCTGTCTTAATTTCTCTCCGATTTGGTTTGTAAATGATCACTGTTCATACTTGGCCATGTAGCTCTTTGGGTAGGGGAAAACAGAGAAGGGTCTGCTATGTCTCAGACTGAAGTTAATTGGAATGCTGCATGTGAAAAGGTTAAATGATTTTTCTTGTCAAAAGTAGCTCTTGGCTTAATATAATGAACTACCTCCTTAATGACTGTAAATCCATCAACCTCACTAGGGCTCCCATGTTTACTTTATCTGACAGACTGACTCTAATGCAGTCATACAGAAAGAAAGTTTGATGTCTGCTTTTTTTTTATTTACTACTTTTGTTCAGGTCAGCAAATCGAATTCAAAACATATGTTCCACAGTATGCTTAATTGTCACTTTTTTCAAGTTACACTGGGAATTCCGTTTACTTGTCTACATTTTCAAGCAAAGCTTGTAAGATGAATGGAAAAGGAGAAAAAAGGACCATTCTGGAAGGAAAACTGCACTGGTTAGGTATTCGCATATGCATGTTTGCACACATTTGCATAGCACTTTGTGAACACATAAACATTCTTTATTTTTTCATCTAAACAGCTTTTTATTTTCTTATGGAAGGGCAGATAAAAGAAATTAGAAGAGGCTGGCAACTTGAGAAATGGAGGTGAAAATCATTTCCCTTGGAAAAGACGGCATGGAAACTTTGCAACTATCAGCAATTCAAATAGTTTTACTTCCTTTGAATGTTTTCCTTCATCCCTTCTGCTGAACTCATTTGAAAGAAATATTATTTCCCTCCTAGACATATTGAAATTATTTAGCTCTAGTACCATTCTGTTATGTTTTCTGAAGGCTTCTGTATATTTTTCTCCTAGCTTACATACCAAAATTACTGAATAGGACAGGTAATCTTCATTACTTTCTGCCATGTCTACAAAATTGAGGGGGTTTTGACCACTGTTTTCCTCATTAAAGTAAAGATAAGCTTAGTATTCTGGGTGCTTGGCAAACATGTTTTCAGTTTCAGAGAAAATTCAGGTTACAAAAGATTCTTTATGTGAAAATTATTAAAAGAAATAAAAAAAACACAACTAAAAGACCCACAAGAAAAACAACAAGAAAAATCCCCAACACCACCAAAAACCAATTCAATCCAATCCAAGCCAAACCAAATCAAACCAAACCAAACCAACCAAACCAAATCGAATCAAAGGAAACCAAACCAAACCAAACCAAGAACAGAAAATAAATGACAGTACAGAGACAGGTACAATCACATGAAATGTAGAACATATAGCCACAATAGTGTAATGGTGCTCTCCTGGTAGAAGAAACTACATTAAATGGATCCTCCACTAAAATATTTCTCTCTGTGTTGAACCTGATGAACATGATTTGCTGATTTTTACATAAAACTACACCATTTAAAAAGACTGGGCTGGCAATTATTGTTTCCTACAGTATTTATGCTCTCACTTTATGTGAAGATACAACAAGTTCTATGAATAAAGTCATAAATTAGACCTTTATTTTACCATGTAGTTAAGCTTTTTAACAGAAATGTAGTCATATTAAGAGAAAAATCACAGACTGACTTTTCTTCACAAACATCTATACTTGCAATGAGTTTATATGCTATGTGGGTTAATAGGTAAAGAAAATGGTAAATTATTTTTACAGAAATAGCACCTACTGAAAGCTTTTGAGTGATACTGGGAAGAATGAAAGATTTCTCTGGGTCTTAAGAATCAGAATTTATTTTAAAAAATCAATATGGCTATCAATTCACAAATCGTGTCCTATGTAGACAACACACAGTGCAAAGGTTGTAATATTAGAAAAGGGAGTGAGTGAGAACCGATGGAACACAGCCAACACACTGCCAGCCTTGATAACAATGTTGTCTGAATTTCTTTGATCTTATGAAAAGAGAGATGAACACCAATTCTTAGAATCAAACACCCACTCTCTTATTTTTTTGTTACAATGACAATAAATGAAATGAGAGAAGGAAGCTTGTATCATATGAGAATAATATGGCACATTTGACTGTATGATAGTTCTACAGTTAAAGCTTCTTGATCACATTAAAATGTACAAATATTTCAAGGACGATACATAGTATATTTTGTCTGTGTATATATGTAAATTATGAACCTTACAACTTTTGTGTCTATTCCTTTTTGAAGTGTCATTGGTGTCACCAGTTTTTTTGAATTGCATACATAGTTCTCCTTAGTGTCGGTTTCTGCACTCCTCTGATTTTAACATCCTTCCATTTCTATGAATTTATAGTAGCAACAAAACTTCAGAAAAGCAGAAGGAAAGACCACATAAAGAGAGTGGTAGATTAAATAGAGAAGGTTGAGATTTTATCTATTTATTTCCCCTGGAAAGAGTAGAACAGTTTGGCTCTTCTTAGGTCACAATCTCTGTGAGAAAGTTCTGAGGCTTTAAATCTTCAGATAGAGATATCACAAGTTGATGTGCAAAAATGTGATTATTAATGCCTGGCACTGAGAGTCACTGCATCCATCTAACCTAATGGGTCATTCATTCTATAAAATGTGTAATTTAATTTCAAGAGAGGTCTTTTTTTTCCATGAAAGCAGTAACACTGTATACATTATGCAAGTAGATAAATAGGACTTGGTATGTATCTCTCTTAAAAAATAAAAAAAAAGGTAATATTATTTAGTCTGTTGCATAAAGATTTTGATCACTTGAATATCTGACCTGGAAATAAATCACAACGTCAATCAATTATGTCAAACATATGATGAGTCTGATAAGGAGAATTCTGAAGTGGTAATATATGTTAAATTCAAAAGGGCTCTAGTCTATTAACACAGAAAGAAAAATAAAAATTATATTTCAAAATGTCTTCAATTCCTAGTCCAAGCTGAGGTTGTACTGGTAGAACACAGAACAGCAGTTTGCTGTTCTATGAGAAAAAATGAAAATACAGCTTGCAGAAGAGAAAAATGCACTGAAGGAAACAAAGCACCTACTAAACTCAGCTTCTTTACAAGCAAAGAGTACATCATGCTGCCATGTCTGTATCCAGGTCTCAAACTATTTTTTATAGAGTATCAATCTTGAAAAACATCACTGTGCAAGCAGGGAAGCATCACTCATTTTATAAATTGAGGGTTGAGAAAGAGAGTTCAGATGGGTAATATGTGATGGAGCCATCAAGAGGGCCCAGTTGTTTCCATTCTCTCCTTTACACCTTACTTAATCCCTCTTAATCTGGAATTCTATTAAAAAAAAACAACGTTAAAATATTCTTTGAGGAGTAAGACAGAGCAAATTTTTTCCATTGGAGAGTCATGAATCTATTCTAGGAGCCCTTTCATTGATCTTAGCCAGGTGTGTTGATGGGAAGGTGGAAACATCAGTGCTATTTCCATCCAGGAGGTCTAGGACAGGTCTAATGAACCAGTACATCACACACTTCCACGTGCCCTGGAATAATGCCATTTTTTCCATCAATGCTGTTTTAATCCGTGTATGAATCCAACATCTCCCACAATTTACATTGCTTTTGTAATTGCCTCTAGGCATTTTTGTGCTTGAATTTCTTATAGTTCTTCATGTTTCACTTTCAGATGTAGATCTCAAGTCTTTTTCTTCTCACGTTATTCAGCCATTCTACACTAATTTTGCAACCTGGACACACTTCTGTTAGAGAAAGCTTTTTGTGCCTGTTCTGAAGGGCAAATAATAAAGTAGTTTTGAGAGACACAGTAAAACATACTCTGAAACAAACAGATTGCAGTGAGAGGGCTAGCTGGGATCTCATATCACCAAAGTGGAAAGCAATCCTTGTAGGCTAGCTATGAAAATAGAGCAGGGTTGGCCTTCTCAGTTTGAGAAAATAGCATATTATCAGAAAGAATAAAGCACTTCACTCAACTGAGTCAATTTTAAATCATTTCATGGTCACTGGAGATAAAATACTGAATTGGAAACTATTCATCTTTCCTTTCACTGGTCTCTATCAGGCATAGCTATATGCCATTATAGGTTGAAGTATGTACCCTAAGTGATAAAATATTAAAATAGGAAGGAATAAAAAATATCCAGTTCCTGTTCAACTTACTAATATCCAAGATAAAATCAACCCCTTTTATTAAGAGAGGAGCTGAACCAACAATTCTGCCTAGTGGTTGTTCCTTTCCCTTAAAAATATTGAGCTACTAGCTACTATTGGTCTTAGTTCAGAATACAAACCTGAGAACAGGACAATGAGGTAAATATTATGCAATGACTAATTTTTTACTGCATTTTTTTGTCACAAGCAACAGCAGGAAAGTAACTTTTTTCCTTCAATTTAGCATTCCCATTCATGGGGTCCTATTGGTGTTTAGTATCACTTTAATCTTTCACTGTAGAAAGCAGCCTGACATCATTAATGCAGTCAAGCATACATTAGAGAAAGAAAACCAGCTGAGATTTAGATTTTTGCCAATTTAAGACAAGGCGTGTTTTTGAAGTGGAGATTTTACAAAAATGTAAGTTTTTATATTTGCCAGAATGAAACTTTCCTTTCCAGTCCTTCCACAACTTCTGACTCCAAATAAGTGAAAATCCATCAGTCCTTCTGTACCAAGAAGATTAGAAAAATAGGCTTGGAGGTTTGGTGAAACATGATTTTGAATTCTTCACTAATATCCACTAATATCCATTTTGATCTTTATTTTCATCTCCCTATTTTTCTCTAAAAACTAGGTTTTCTTTCCCAATAAAATGAATTGTAAGAAAGCTGTAACAATATATTTTTAAGACCGGAGAGTGAAAAACTTATCTACTCTATTTTTCTTTGTTGACTTCTTTTCTCAGTAATTTATCCTCTCATGATGACTAAAGCAATTTCAAGAGAAAATGTCAGATTATTGTAAAAGTTTAATCTTACTTACCTGGATATGAAATAAAATGTTCTTCTCCTTATACTGTCTTTTTCTCTTTTTAATCTGAATTGAAAGCAGAATAAAGTTAAACACTGTCGTTTCTTTCCTTTTGCTAGCAGTGTCCTCTACTATTAGTTTGCAAAATATTGGAGACCTCCCATATGTTTCTATTTCAGTTAATTTAGCCAAAGCAAAGTTTTCTGTCTTCTTCCTTCCCAAAACATTCAGAAAAAAAACAGATGGAGAAATCTGCCAACCATAGGTTCAAAACTGTGTAACTTTTACTTATTTCAGCTTTGTGAAGGCAACGTATATAACTGTAATGTCAGCCATGACATGTCTGGTTTTACCTCACAAAACTAAGGTTGACATGACAAAAAATAAATAACAGTCTTAATTTACTAAATTAATTTACCTTTAAGTTAGCCTCTTTATAGCTGATGTTACTGAAAAGAAGGTAGAACTTCCTATATATCTGAGATATCCATGTAAGACCATTCAAATGAATAAGACTTCACTAAAAATAAATCTTTGATTTCATGCATGTTAGCTTCTACCACTTCAGTGTGATTTTGTCATGGCTAAGCATCTCTAGATCTTTCTTTTACTTGCTAGCTTTTGAATAAAAACAATCATGCTGAGGCATTACTTTTGTTCTTTCTCCCTGATAGTGATATGATAGTGATTTGAAATTAACATCTGTCACCATGATCCTGACCTTTAGTTTTGGCTTTCCTGTCCTTCCTGCCCACCTACCCAAAAGAGAAATCCCTTGCCCTCATGTGACTTGCTCTCCCAGGAAAGCTGACAGAAGGAGTAAGACTATTTACCAGCTGCCTCATACACACTGGAGCAAAGCACAAGATTAAGCTAATCTTAAAGCAAGCTACTGCCTGAAGGAACAAACTGAGTAGCACGTCTTCAAGTTTTACTCATATTCTGAAGGGAGCAAAAAGAGAAACTAAAATGGAAAAGCAAACCACTTTTCCCTATCTTCCACAGTTCTAATTGACCATTTCACAGGAAAACAATGTTATGAAACACTTATTTGTCACAATGGAAATTCAGCTACTGATTGGAGACACTCACTTGGATTAAATTTAAATTTGAGAGAAGATGGATAAAAATACTTTCTGAGTTTTCTTCAGCTTTTGTCAATAAATGTTTTTTCCCATTGCCCAATGTAGCTACAATCTTAGCATCTGCAATGCATTTGGTATTGTCCCACACATTAAAAAAAATTATACTTCATATTCTAGTAAATTTTGGAGAACTTAGCAAGGTAAAACAATATCACATCTGCTTTGATTCTAATAAATTCCAGCTTAAGGGTGTTAAACCCATACTGTCCTCCCTGAGCAGTCCATACCTTGTCTGGAAACACTTTTTTTCATTCTCCATCTGTCTCTCTTGCTTCTGACTAATTACCAACCATATCCTGGTATGCACCAAAAGCAGGGTGGGCAGCAGGGCGAGGGAGGGCATCCTGCCTCTCTGCTCTGCTCTGGTGAGACCCCATCTGGAACACTGCATCCAGCTCTGGGGTCCCAGCACAGGAAGGACATGGAGTTGTTGGAGCAAGTCCAGAGGAGAGATACCAAGATGATTGGAGCAATTGAGCATCTCTCGTTTGATGAAAGGCTGAGATAATGAGGTTTGTTCAGCCTGGAGAAGAGAAGGCTTTGGGGTAATCACATCTAATTGTGAACTTCCAGTACCTAAAGGGAGCTGACAAGAAAGAAGCATGATTTACAAGGGCATGACAGGATAAGGGAGAATGGATTCAAACTAAAAGAGAGTAGATTTAGATTAGATATTATGAGGAAGCTCTCTGGTGTGAGGGTGATGATGCTCAGGAGAAAGTTGCCCTGAGAAACTGTGGAGGTGTCATCCCTGGAGATGTTCAAGGCCAGGCTGAACGGGTTTTTCAGAAACCTGGTCTAGCGGGAGGTCTCCCTCTCCACGGCAAGGGATTTGGAACTAGATGATCTCTAATGTCCCTTTCAACTCAAATCTTTTCATGATTCCATGACTGGTTTTAGATGCTTAAAACACAGGTCCTCAAAAAGAAAACAACCTTCCATCTCTTCTATTTTTCCTTTTTCTCAAAAGGGAATTGCAGGAAAAGTAAGATATTGTTTGCTTGCATTAGTTTATCCTTTTAATACTCCACCAAGGCAAAAAATCTTTCTGCTTGAACATCTCCCTTTCCATTTTGAATTCAAATGAGAATATAAAATGTAAAGTGAACATAAGTTATTTCCTGGCAGCAAGTCTCAATGCTATATCTTTCCATCACTGAAATTATGCTGAAAGAATTCCCTCTACACCAGGAACTACGACTCACTGCATTTTATTTTGGTGAATGAAATCCTCATCTGTGCTTTTACCTTTTGTTTTAGATGCAAAAAATTTAGAGATGCAGACACATTATATGAATTAGTTATTCTAACTTTTTTTCCCCCAAAAGGATAACAAGCCCTTCACCTAACAGTATTTTCCTACTATTTCTTAGTACATTCAGCAAGGAGTGCTGAAATGAAGAATATCATGCTTAAAATGTGTCCCAGATTTACCAAAGAATTCCCCTTTTCTGAAAACATAGGACAGTCTTCTAAAGAAAGTTTTAGATAGTCTTGGAGCATTTTCCTTGGATTATTAAAAGGAAATTAAAAATAACTTGCAGTCAAACTCTTGGTTTTGAAACAACCTTCACAGACACTCTGTATTTTCTTACTCTACTGAACCTATCTCTATCTTATAAAATACATTAAAAATGCTGTACTTGTGCTAGTGCACCTACATGTAAAATCTTGCCTGCTGCCAATTTCTTCATTAATTTTTCTCCTTATTTAATGAAACTGACCATGGAAATAAATAAGAGACTGTCTTTTCTTTAAGGACCAGTGGAAGTGTGTTTTCCCGTGAAAGAACCAAACACTCATGAGAAACAGGTAGCTGGTGGGAGACTTGCATTTAAGAAGGCAGTAGATGTATCGCTGGGAATTGGAAGAATCTTGCTTCTCTGTCAACTCCTTCCATAGCACAAAATCCTAACCCTGTGAATTTTAAAAAAAATTAAAGCCTTTCCATTTTTGTTCACTTTGCCTATATTCCCCTACTTCTCAATTTTTGTTTCGTGTCCAAAAGTACTCCAGATGTTTTTGTTTACTTACTAATTTTGCCAGCTGGCTCAAGCTAGTAAATGTAATTATTAAATGAAGCAGACAGTGAGGCTACGAAAGATTTCAAAAAAATTCTTTCACTATAGGTAGCTGGTTATGAACTTTTCTTTCTTCATGGTCACTGTGGCCAACTGCCAATCACCATTTCACTCAGAAGCCTCTTCTAACCAGTAATAAACTGGGGAGGACACCTTTCCTAGTCAGCTCCCTTAGTACCTGTACCATGAAGTTATCATCCAGCTGTTTTAAGAATCCTCTAGGCCTGAAGAATTCGCTGTGCCAGCTGTGTGATGTTCCCAGTTAGACTCTGGAGAGTTGAAATCCCTGATAGTAACAAGAGCAGTTGATTTAGAGGTGTTCCTTAGTCCCTTGAAGAACGATTCATTGGTACCATCATCTTCCATTTGCATTGCTTGTTTGTCCCTTAATCCTTACCCAGACACTCTCAACCACACCAATGCCGACTGAGCTCTGTACATTGCAGCCACTCCTTCACATGGAGGAACACAGAACAATATTTCAGCTGAAAAACTCATACTTTTAAGCCAGTAAAAATGCTGAAATGCTCCAGAAAATATTTTTACAAATTCAACTTTTATCTGTGTCTGGGCTGTAACATTAAATTTAAAAAATCAGTAATGTATCACCCGAATAAATAGCAGTAGACTGAAAAGATTTATGTATTTGTTTTGCCAGTTCTAGGGGACTTTTCCTCCTTTCTGAGAAGGTGTCTGATGATGGCAACATATTGATTAATTTCAAGCTCCTCTATGGTTTGAAAATCAAACTCCATATTTGTATGCTGTTCAAATTGAGAATCTTGTAAGTCAGAAATCCGTAATTTTGTTTCCAGCTGCAGAGCAATGCTTTTTCCTTAAATCGCCAGCATTAACAAGAGCAGTCCTAAGTCTGCTTGAAGCCAGGTAATGCTTGGTGCCACCCTGATTTTCTACCATGCTTGGGCTCTCAACTGGCCCTGATCGTGTTAATAACGTGTGGACGTGGAACAGAACTGTTAGGTTTAAACTTACTTTCTAGTTTGAACAAAGCCCCCTTTTAGGTCTGCTCACTGGAGGAAGGCTAGTTATTGTTACTCCTCATCTTACAGAATCTGTGTATTTTCAGGCCTGTGGAGCTCTTGATTGGGTCACACATTAGGTCAACAGTACAATAAACTAGGTGGGACTGGTCCTCCCATGAGTGGCTGACTTACCCTGCCAGCAGAGTAATTTACCATTGATTTGAAAACAGTTTGATAGAGAGTCATGAGGATGTAATTTCTGTTAACAATGAGAAATCTAATTTTTGGGAAAAAAAGGATAAAAAAGTCATACTTGTCCTTCCCTGTTCTATTTGGCTGTACTGAAAGTGAGTAGAAATGTCGCTGTCAAAGAGATGAAAGGGTTAGCAAACTAATAATATATGGAGTTAACACAGCTATTAAAGTATTTGCGAACACTAAGTCCTCCTATTCTATATTCAGCATTATGTCTGAGGAATATAGAAATAATATATAAACACATACTCCCACTGGATAAAGTTGCTTACACATGCCTTCTATTATTTGAGTGCCAAAATGTCTATAGCAGGTTTTTTGCATTAGTTTGCACAGTAATTTACTTCCCAGAAACCTATTTCAAATGATGTGCCAGCCAAGTTTCCTTTATGATTCAGGCAGTAATTATATAAAGGCCTAATGTCCTGCAGAGGAGGAAAACAAGTCACTTTCTTACTAGTGTTCTGACAAAGGCTTTCTTTTTTGGAAAAAAAGAGATTTAATAGAATTCTTTTGTTACTCTAGCATGAAGTCTTTTAGAAAATTCTAAAACTAATTAATATCAAGCCTTTCACTTAAAGATAATCAGAGAGGTACCTTTCAATAGACTACAGGAAAGATATTTCTCAGTCTAGCGTGATCAAAGACATGTGATCCCAATTTAATTTGATCTATTAACTGAACTAGTCATCAAATTTGCTGATACTGTAACAGGAGATTACCTCACTTTTTATTGAATCAATCATGGTAAAATCTTTTTTATAAGGCTTAAGCAATTAATTGACACATTTATTCAATGCTCTGTGGACTAAAGAGGGAAGCCAACAAAATAGAATGGTTTCAGTGGAGAAAAACAGTAAGAAATTATTTTCTGCCAAGCACTATTTCCTCTACATTAAGCCCTTGTGGGAGGATCTCGCCAGAATAAATATTTTCCCCACATGAGGAATAGATTGAGTAACTGATGCTGCTGAATCAGAGTTACTGGGCTCAATGCTCCCAAACAAAAATCCTCCCCCTCTCCCTTGATATTTTGTGTTTATCACAGACACTGAATTTTATTGAATTCATGCCCTCCATGTTCAAACCTCCAGTTCATAGTTTTCATTGAATGAAACTGCTGCCAATGCCACTTACCCTTGAAGATGTTTAATGTTTCAGGTGCTTGAAAAACCTTTTTGTGATGTTTTGCATAGGCTGTTACAAGGAAAAAAAAAACCACCTGGTGATATTTGGCCTTCCTGCCTTTGAATATCCTTGGCTATAAAGCTTTAAAATCATGCTCACAGTATGCCAAGAGATGTGAATAAGGTCTTTATATTTCATTCAAATAAGGTCTTCCCAATTTGTGCTTATTTTTCAAAATGGATATAGGCTGTGACCATTGAAGCCAAACTCCAGCAATCTATTGCTTCCAGTACTGAAAGCCAGGCAGACTCTGAATAAATACCCACAAAAAAATCAAAACTGTCTAGAATAAGAATTTAGAACCATAATTATATTTTCGCAGTTATTATGAAGCTGATGATCAGTTTAGCATGCAATTGCTAAATTTAACTGCCTCTTTGAATGGTACTGCTTCTGTGCATTTAAACCTAACAAATCATTTGCTTCTGTATTTTGAGGGACTGAAGGTCCTAGAATCGCCCTTCATACTCCCATTCTCTCCCTGAAACATATGGATTTGGTGGCTTATATTGCTTTGGGTTTGTTTTGGGGTTTTTTTTGTGTGAAAGATTTATAGTAGTCTAATAGTGCTCAAAAGGGGTTTGTGGGCTTGTGGTCTTTGAAGAAGAAACTTTCTATTTATGGTAATTTATTTATAGATGCTCCAAAGTGTTTTTTAACTCTGTTATCAGAGCATCATGCCATATTTATTGATCAGATTAAATGACTAATAACTGTATCAGATAACGCAATAAGAAAGAAGATAAACAGTTGGGAATTTGTTCATCATGTCAACGACCTTTTCATAACCAAGCCGAAGATGGTTTTTTAAATTTAAAGTAAGACTGAAGATGTGGTAACTGGGAGGAGCAAGGGATTCCTGTTCTGTAAAATATTCTGAAGCAGACTGGTAGGGGTTATTTTCTCCTTCCTGGACACAGAATTACCTAGGAGATCACATCAGGGTCTCTTTCACAAATGTAACTAAGTTACTAATATTTTCAGATAACAGGAGCCATGATGAGAAGCTCCTAGAAGTTAAATCTAATGAAGAATTATATTGTGAATTGGTATATGCCTAAGATCTCTGTTCTTACTAATTAGTCTTCACATGAAGGTCACATGGAAGGAAGTCTGACTTTTTGCTCCATTTTCTTCCACAGAACTTGAAGTCCAAGAAGACAAGAGAGGCAGAAGAGAGCAGGTGGCAACTCCATGCCTGTTCCTAGACCAGGACTCGCAGGATAGCCTGGAAAGAAAGGCAGTGGTTTACTCATAGGACAGGAGACCGATAAATTACAAACTTCTATGGGCAAAGAGTGAGGATTGTAATTCAAACATAGTGTCTGACACACTCTGCCTCTAGGGTCTAATCTGAGCGCCAAGTAGGCATCACTTTTACTCAGCATTGCTCCAAAAACTGACAAGACTCTCCCAAATGTTTAATTAAAACTAATAAAGTATAATGTTCTTAATTTCTTCTTATGTTTTCCTTAATGTTTTTTTAATGTCCAGCATTACTGATAATAAACTGCAAGAATTTCTGCTCATTTCAGTAAAGGAAATATATTAAATTTTCTCTCTTCTAACAAATTGGTTTTGTCTTGTTTCCAGTTTTATATACAAAGTGTTTGAATCTGTCCATGACATCTTAACTTTGGAATGATTTGAAATAACATGTCAGTGGAACAATTGCTACTCATTTTATACACTTTAGTGGTTCATAGATTTCTATGCTTCTTGAATGCTGCACAAAACAATTTATACTAGTGCTTACAGATAAGTTTCTTGGCTCTGCAATTCTATTTAAGTGGAGATCTTGGTAGCCTCTGACTACTGCTCCAGTCAAGCACATTATACAGTGCATTAATATTTCTATTGTTATCACATTATACCTTGAGGGAATCTTTATGTATATTTGCACATGTATATAGGCTTGTAAGTCCTGTTTAAATCAGTAGCCAATTGCCAAGAAATCTCCCTTTGTTTCTACTAAAGAATACTGTATCATTATTGATATTTTATTTAGTGACCTTTCTAAATTACTTGTTGTATTTGGGCAAACACAGATAGCTGCACACATAAAACTGTGGGATAAATTATCATTACAAAATAGTGGAAAATCTTGTGCAAAAGAAAACAATGCATATTAAGAATTATATAATTTTTTACCTTTCTCATCTATGTTGTACAAAACCTTGCCTGTAACAGCTGTGCTTGGGAAAAGATATTCAGTATATTTATGTGAATGACAAAACTACAAGCTCTGTAGTTATAGAATGATTTTCATTTTGCCTCCTTGTATGAGTTCTTAGCTTATGGAGCAGAGTGTTTACTACAGTCTTTTATCTCATGAGAAGTTCTTGGATGTGTCAAACTCAGCTGAAATTCTCTCCTTCTCTCTGATTCTTACATGATGTTAGCCCACATTTCTGCTCCAGTGCTCTCTTTCAGAAGCTCTCTCTGCAGCCCTTGCTCTCCTGAGCAATGATTACTTGCCTTTGGTAGGGCAGACCAGGGAAATCTCCTGCTAAAAGTCTGTACTGAGACAAATCTTCAGCTTGCATAAATCAGACTAATTCCACCAAAGCAGTGAAGGAAGCTACATGGGTTGACACACGTGCAAAATCCTGCCCTGTAAATCTGTATGGCCTGACATTTCAAGGGCCTTCGTACTCAATCTCTAGGACTAATTTAGTGCTAAAAGTTGAGAGCTTTGCTGGAGCAGAGCAGCCTGCTCCTCAGAAGCAAGAACCCACATATATTTCCCATTAATCCATTATTTTCCCCTATATCCAGGATGTTAAATAAAATAAACAGTGCAATAAAATATAAGTAACTCTTTGAAATTTAAGTAGTTTTTGAAAGAGTAAGTTAGTGCTGAATTTTTTCTGTCATAACACCATGTACAATTTTATTGCGCATTATGAGTGCTTAATTTAAAAAAATTATTTTTGTTCTAGTATAATTTGTAGAAGGAAAGGACAGAACTAAAAGAAATAAGAAACACTATTGCAAAATACTTTTTTTTTACAGATGCATCCTTCTGTCAAGTGTTCATGGATCTTTCCCTCCTCTTAATGTCTCTTGCACATAGAATTTATACTCAGCTACTAGATATCAGATGCTAGGACTGACCTTTGAAAAAAAAAAAGCAGCACCTGTAGAGGAACTGAATAGATACATTTTGCTGAATTATTTTTCCCTCAAAACTCAAACTACTTTTTCTTTAGCCTGTTAGTACCCAGAGTATTTCCTTTAACTCAGCTATAGCTAATAAAGTTTAAAGAGTTGTTTTCAGGTGTTTTTGGTTCACATTGGCATTTCCAGAAAGGAAATCACACATTATTTTCTTCTGACTCAGTTACAGCAATACTGTCAGCCAGTAAATTACAAAAGAGTGTTCTTGTGAAGGCCACTAACTTAAAATTACTCAAGAGCTTTGGCCCATAACTATTTGGCTGAGGTCCACGAATGACATTTTTGTGTACACATCCTCACCCTTGCACACACCTCATTAACAGAGCAGGTGTTGGACTATGCCAATTAATGCTTCACACTGCATATAAAAACCAGAAGTAGGATCTAGCACCTGAGGTATCAAGACTCTCCAATTCACTCCCCTGCCTTACAGCATCAGAAGAGCTGCACCTGGAACAAGGGCTAAGTTATCAACTCTTCTGCCTCCCAGGCTGGGGGGGTTGTTCCTTTCAGCTAGGGAAAAAAAGGGGTAGCAAAGGTAAATAATCATTATATTGTCTGGGGCCCTTCACATCACTCACAGGGCTGTATGGTATTTTAAAATGAGGAAGCCATTTTATAGGCTTAATCCTGCATCTAATGGCTTTATTACATATCCATAAAAAGTACCCTTCAGTAACAAAAAAAAAAAAAAAAAAAAA
>VZRF01006260.1:70078-100839 GCA_013396875.1 Vireo altiloquus
AAAAAAAAGAAGGAAAAAAATCTGAATTTATTACCAGACCTCAAGCCAAATCTCCAGTGAAAATTTCCTGCAAACCTATGTGGAGAATCATTTTGGGGTTTTCATGCATCTCTGCAATTGTTTTCTCACTGACAATAATATTTTTTAATTGGTTGCTACTTTGATGACTTTTAAAAATTTTTAATCTACAGATCACGTGAACCATGAAACAGCAAGTGGGTGGACCATTACTAAACACACAGCCAATAAATTTCTTCAAGCCTCCTCTGAGACCACTAAGATAAACTAAAGTGATGCCTAAAGATGAATGAAAAATTACCTGCACATAACACAGCTATTTTACAAGAATTATTGGACACGGAGTTCCAAAAACGTCTACTTTAAAGTAAAAATTAAATCAAACCAAACAAGAAAACGTTCATGTTCTATTAAAAATGTCATTATAAGCTAACTTGCCCTGCAGAAATTAGTTTTTATAAAAGAGCTTGACTTAAAAGCCTAATTAAAATAATTTTTTGTCTTTTTTCCCTTTTTTTTTCTTTTTATCACCCTCTTTTTAATATCTAGAGCTGTAATTTCCTATTGAAGGTTTTCTGTAAATGTTTGCCCAAGTTTTGCATAAAATCTGCCATCTTGGTCATAGCAAGTCAGTTTTGGTAAACTAGGTCAGTCCTCTGGAACTGAGGCACAAATTATCGAATATAAAATTCTAATGTGTTGTGCAAAAATCTGATATCCACAAAAGCCATTTCCACACAGGGCACTTCAGCCTTATCAACAACACAGGATGGAAAATTAAATTGTTTTGATTTTAAACAAAGCATAACTGATTTTTACCGTTAATATTCTGGGGTTCCAGTCAATAAAACCTGTAATTTTTTTTAGCCTGTAGGAAGAGGCAGGCAGGCCTCAGTTGTGGGGTGAAAATACAGCATGAAATCTAATCATTCACATGGAAAGAGAGCAAGAGTTTGCAGAACTCATCAACAATTTGAACTGGAATAGGAGTAACAAGTAGTGATTAATGAACAAAAGCAAAACGTGTTTCTTTGTTTTAGTCCAGCTTTTAACAGGCAGATGTCTGCTTCGTACAAACCATCTGCACACCTGGCACCGATGGAGATCCCTGGTGTCGCTTCCAACAGAGGGGTCCATGATTTCTGTGGGCCTAAAGGACTGAGCTAGTATGCTTAATCGTGATAGTTACTGTATCTTATGATGAAGGAGTTATATTTATAACAATATATACATATATTACATATATGTAGATATATGTGCACGCATATATATATATAATATACCCATGTATATATAACAATGATAACAACAGGAACGTTTTCCAGCTCTGTGAAGCCTGTGTTGCTCCACAAGACAGAGTGCAGCACTCACGCCAGGGCAGAGTAGTGCCATCACTCATTCTAGCAAAGAGAGGGATTGTGTCCTACAGACATGAGCCGTAGGTTTCTGCCCTGAAGATTGAACATGATGATATAAGTCAGATGGGCTTAGGTTTTTACACCAGTGTGTTTGGAGGACAGTGTTGCGTTGACACCATTACACTTTACTGTCTGATCTTCTGTAGCAGTAAAACAATTATGGTATTGAATGGAGGAGTTCTGAATTCCTGATTTTGTATAACGAGTATAGAGCTGAAAAAATAAAATTAAGACAGAACATTGAAGGGAAAGACCAGTTAATACTTGATCCTAAAATGTTTTGTGCTATTCTAAAACTTGGACTTTACTGGTAAATGCATCATTTACTCATATTCTTTCAACAGTTTTTCTTTCAGTTGTGCATGTGTTAATGTATACAGTCTTCATCACTTGAGTCCTACTTTTCTAGGTAAGTAATTTTTCTTCTGATTTACTTGATAGTACAATTTTAAGCCCTATGGGTTTTTTAAGCTGAAGCAGACAACGCTGTTTCACACGAACATTATTTTATTCATGGAGATTTTATTTCATTCTTCAGAGTTTTTTTTCTTTCAAATAACCTTCAAATCTAGGAAAGTTATTCAACAGAACTTCATGTCTGAGATAGTGTAATGACAGAATAATCACTTCAACATGCAGCAATGGTTCACACATGAGTCTGAAGAAATTGTCAGGATTCGTTAATAAAAAGCAGTAGATCATTTATAATACATCAGATGGAGCCCTTCAGGAATGGAATGGGGCAGGGAAGGTTTGTTTTATTTTTGATGAAATGAGATAGAGAAAGCCAAGTGTTTTTCCCTTAAACAGGATTTCATTTTGGTCAGTCTTTCTTTATTTGCCATCTACAATCTCTCCTACATGGATTGCTAATGAAATTGTGAATAAATCCTACATAATATGCATCAGTAAATTTTATTATTGAACAGAAAGAGTAAGAAATACTGTTGAATAATTTTATGTTTCTGGGAATAGTGTTCCACTGTGAATATTGGAATGCACCTAAAATAACCAGAAGCCTGCAGAGCTTGTTTTTCTATCCTCTGATCACAAACAGCAGCTTGTAGCTGCTGTACATCAGTTGCACAAAGGATTAATTTAACTTAGAACACTAAGTCCACATTAGCTTGATGCTGTGCAAACGTAATAACTTATTGAGCTATAGGGAGTTGTAGAGCAGAATGGCTCTGTTTTGGTGCTGCTGCTTCATCTGGTGTTAATAGCTTCAGATCTCACTAGGACTTTGATAGGAACATTGCATCCCTCAGGTCAGCAAGGGGGGAATCTCCAAATATTATGTTTGCCTCACCTCTGCATAAGAAATCACCATTGCAGTTCTAGCTCGACATTCTTGCCAAGTAAAATGGAAACTTAAAATCGCTGAAGAGATGACCAAGGCTACCACCCGAACACAGCATGTTCATTTGAAATAATTTTCTTCTTTTGGATTGCCACTGGGAACATGCAGTGCTGTAACACTGCCTTAATTAACCAGTTCCTAACTTCTAGCTAGCATAGAACTGTAAGAGTTAAAATATAACCACTCCTATGCAGTGCTCTCCAGTAAAATTGCAAGTACTTACAATAAAGCCCTTTTCAAACAATTTTTTACCAGTTTGAAGATGCAAAAAAAAGGTTGTTCAGCTGCTGGTACTTGGCTGAACCCATGTTTTTAGTAATTCAAACTATAATTAGAACCCAAACATTAACTTCAAACCAATATTAAATATTAACCTATCCCTAAGGTACTTCTTATTCATGCATTATGTAGCATTATGTAGCTTCCTATTTTTAGCCTTTAAAAACCTAATTCAGCTATCCAAGACTGTGAAAGTAATAATTTCTGCTATCACATTAATCTGACAACAAGGATAGCAAAGCCAAAACTAAATCTTCATGTGATTAATTTGAAAAATTAATGGAACTGAGAGCTTATGGCATTTGTAGTCAGTGAGAAAATCCTGGCATGCTGACATTATAAGCGTGGAAGAGCTTGATAGATAGAGTAAAATCCATTTCCTTGTCACCATTAAAACAAAACCAATATGTTTCCATTCCCATTTTTACAAGACACCAGTGGATTTGTATTGAAAATACTCATGTGTGTATAGCAGACTGTAATGGGTTATTATTCTCAGCTAGCAGTCAAATGGCCACTCATCTGCTCACTCACTTCTACTCTTCAGTAGGACAGGAGAGAAAATAAGATAAGAATATTTGTGGCTGAAATAAAATAAGTAAATCACTTACTAATTCCCATCTTGGACAAACCATTCTCAGTTTCGGGAAAATTAGATTACATTTATTTCAAATTAAATTAGATTTAGGTAACAATAAATTATCAGAAGCCATAATAAATTATTGTTAATAATATTCTTTATTTTCATATTTTTTAAAAGAGATTAAAAAACACCTTGTCTCCTCTCCTTTCTCAGTCCCAGCTTCCCTGCTGCGCTCCCAGCTTCACCCATATCCAAAGGCTCGCAGTGAATGGTGAACACAGCATTATGGCAAGTACAGGACTGGTTTTTATTGTTACCCTTTCCTCATCACCCTTCTTCACACTCCAGCCTGGGCTTTTCACAGACTGCATTTCCTTCAGAAAATATGTTACAGCTCCAGAGTGAGGGTTCCCCACAGGCTGCCATGTGGTTATCTGCTTCATTATGGAGCATCTCAATGTGCTCGTGGTGTTCTCTCTAGTTTTTCTCATTTTCTTTTTTCACCTTCTTTCCCCCCTTCCCTGCACTTGTCTGGTGTTTTCTGACCTTTCTGGAATGCATTTTCAGAGAGGTATCGCTGTCATGGATGGGCTCAGCTATGTCCTGTGACATGTCTGTTGGAGACAGAATGGCACAGGGCAGTCTCTGTCCTCTTCCCCCAGGTGCCACCTCTGCAGTCTGCATATAGTGTACAAATACAAACACACATTTGCTGCTGTGTAGCATTTCAGGGTATGCTGCAGTTTACTGTAAACCTATTCCAAAATTTCCATGTTTAAAAGGAGGAAAAGACAGGGCTTCTGCCAAATATCTACACCTTTGCTCAAATAATGCAGGTAAATTGAACCAACTAGGCCCACAGGTTTGGTTTGTCTCTAACTGCATTTACTAGAGCTATCTCTGTCACCCCCGGCAGAGGAACAGCTGCCTGAGGACAGGAACAGCTTCATTGCCTGTGGGTTTTTCCTCTTTTTGGAGTCCTTTGGTCTGGGAGTCTTCCTTTGCTGGTGTAGACCACAATGAGGAGTGTCATTTTGATCAGTGTCAGATTCTTTTGAGATATGGTAGCTGCAAATGGAATATACCTCACCTTCAGGAAAGAAGTCTGGACTCAGAGCTGGTATGGGATGATTGCAAGATCCATGTGGGGCAGCAATCCCTTAATCTTACTCCTGCCACTTCCAGCTGTGCCAAGGGAGTAAGCAGGTGGTAAAATAGGGATACAGGCACAACAATGAGGAGGATGCATGCCAAAACAACATTGGAAAACATAACTAAGCCAGTCATTAACAATAATCACATTACACTTTCTGGGGTAAGTTTCAAATCCCTCAGCTGTTGTTGGTGCCCCTATCTCATGCTTCTGTTGTCCTTTCCTTTAACAGATAACTACAGCCTTACAAACAGGCCAGCCAAGGAAACAGCAATGAACATTCTTTTCTATCCACACAAAACTCTATGTCTTTCTGTAAATGGATCAATTTGTAGGAAATGCCTTTCGGTCATGTACAGTCACCTCTAACAATAGGTAATACAACTGCATGCTCTTTTGCGTCAGAATCACTGTATTCCATCAGTATGTTTTTAGTCAGAGAGTATGTCTTTGAGGCATCAGAGAATTTATTCTGTAGCTGAAGTTAATTCTTTATCATGAAAGCATGATTTTACTATGAAAGAGCTTATAGTTTCTAGGCTGCAACTTCTAAAGCAAGTTACTGCCACCCTGATGGACAAAGGAGAGCTATGCCAGAGAAGCAGAGAGAGTCAACAAGCAGAGAACATTCTTAAAAACATTTTTATAGCATATGCAGGATATTTCAAAAATGTGAGAGGGAAGGACCAAGCAATATTAAGTACTCTCTGTCAGCCTAGCATAGTCTGCAAGTCCCAAACCCACTGAAACAGAATTAGATTACTTATTACACCACCATGTATTTTTTTCAATATCCTTTCTGTCACTTTGAGCATAGTCAACTGTGGAGGAATTACGTCCTTCTGTGTACTGTGTTTATATGTATTAATGAACTTAATTTTTTTTCTTTAAGCTCTGACAAATCAAGAAAGTTATTATCAAGGTTCATATAAATTTTCTTAACCCATAATTGGAGATCAAAAAAGAACGGGCAATATTTGGCCTTTTTGTCAGACCATCCTATAGGCTAACGAAAAAAGAAAATTATTATCAGACTGCCAAGAGGAATTATTTCTTATATTTTTAAAGAGCATTTTATACTTCTCATGTTTTGATGTTTTAAAACGTGCTTTTAATAAGAAGCTTTCAGATTCCTTATTGTTTCAGTAATCTGTCTGGTTTTCATTGACATGTTTTATCGCTCTACTGATATTTAGCTAGTGGTAAGAAGAGATTATTTTTGCTAGATTAAGACACAAAATCAAATGCTGAAAACAAGCCTCTAAGCCCCTAACATTACAGTTAGAAGAATCACTTCTGTAAATCACTAACTGCCTATAAGTGGCTATTCTAGCTCTTTCACAGATACTCAAATTCACATATGGCACTAACTTTGCAATCGAAATCTAAATTCAAGATGATTATGTGAAGTATGATTAATTTTTAATGCAACAACAAAGCTGAACCTGTAGGGAAAACGTGGAGCATGTAGCTTGGCCAAACACTGAATTATCATCTTCTGTAAAAGAAAGAATAATCCTGAAATGTTTTGCAGTACTAAAGAAGCACTTGTTATCACAATTATAAAACAACAACTTTAATGGAAAGTATTTTTAAAAAAACTGCAAAAGGAATTCTAGATGTTGAGGAGTACTGATACCAAGGTATCAAGATAGTTCTTTTAACAGGTATTCCTAAAGCAAGCAGGTAAAACGTTCCTATTGCATTTTAAAATTATTCTGTCAACATCATATCTGAGGACTGGGTTTTGTTGGCTGTTTTGGATTTTTATCTGTCCATGTGAAGTGATAGTGGCAGCGTAATTTGGGCTGATATCAGCAGAAAAGAGTTGCAGACAGAACTAAGCCCATCTGTCAGACAGAAAGGGAAACTTTCTGAGCCCAGAGACTTATGTCTGAAACCATAGCAGGATATTTTACCCAGCTGCTCTTTTAGATATTAAAAAGAGCTTTTGCATACCAAGACTTGTTCTGGTTTTCTACCTATATTTTTTGGACTAAGAAAATGAAATTACCTTTCCCTTCAAGTTGTTACTTGCAAAAAAGACTGTTTTTCTATATTGGTTCGGCTTTCATAATGTATTGTTTCCTTCTGCATAAATTAATGCAATAGATTCTGGATTTTTAACTACAGAGCATTCATATATGTACTAGTCTGTTAGATCTTGACCTCATTTACTCCAATCTCTGTCCAAAACAAAATTTAGATGAATTTTCAAGGAGTATTTTTAAATTAAATATACAGAAATCTGCATCAGACATCAGCTAAACACTGCTTTCTCCGAAATGTTAGAGCAGTTTTCTTTTTCCTGTTGTGTTTTGTCTAGAATAGGCAAATATATGTGTTTTTTTTCCTTAGGTGGGATTTAAAATAGAAAACATGGAAACAAAACAGAGTGAATTACAGACTGGCCCAGGCTGTACTAGCTGAGATATTGCTGATATAAGAACTACTTATTGAGCAGTGGAGAAGTGAAGATTAACCCTTAGAGTAAACCCAACTCCACGCATTTTGTGTGTGGTAAAAACAAGAGAGAATTAGAAAATGTTCTCCATAGCATTACAAATAGTAGAAAAGGACAGTGGGTCTTCAATTCACCAGCCAACCTGTTTGATGTTCCTCCAGTTTTGCTTTGACATCCTTGGTAGGTCTTTGGGCTCTGAGACTTTGATGTGAAGCTGGAAGTGAGGGGCTGTGGCTGTGCTGGTGGGAGCAGCCCCCCTCACATTCCTCCTCACCCCATGGGCCTCTAAGGGTGCAGGCAGCATTGATTCACTTGTGTCTCTCTCCTTCTGAAGACAAATTAAAGGCAGTACTGTGGAGGGGGCTGGGTTTACACAGTGTGAGCATGGGTAGGTGCAAATGCCTCGTCATGGTCAGGCTCATGCTGTGCTTGTGGCATAGCACAGCTACACTGCACTAATTCACAGGCCAGGGATCATTTAGGAAACAAGTATCTCAGAAATGGTTCACTTCTTTCTTATGACATCCACTTGGTACCTCATCAAAGAAATGCTTATGAAACTATGCTGTCTTTGCAAAGTAGTGCAGAGTGGGCTGCCCATCCAACCTATATAGTTTTTTAACCTATATTCATTTAGGCTCTGTTACACTAAAGCAAGCCAGATTTCAGACTTCCTTTAACCAGGAATGGCATATTATCCAGAAAAAATTTAGAAAGCTTGATTAGTGTGTAAGTAATCTCATCAGTGAGTTTCATTTGGATAATAATGCTTTCTATGATGTCTCAGTACTAACCAGATCTTTTTATGGCTGGTTTGTGTACATATACCCTTATTCATTATTTCTGTCTTTTTCTAGGTCTGTACACCTTTGTATTATTTTCTTCTTTTAACCAGATGAAAGGCTCTACCCATTCTTTGAATCAGTGTTTCTCGTACAGTCATTGTATGTCTGCCTGTAGAGAAAAGCATCAGACACAGAGTTATTTATGGTTGTTCAGAAACATGGACTCAGCAGGCTAGAATATAGAGTATTTTATCAGTATAAAAACTGAAGAAGGTCCAGCTCTTACTGAGACTATTTAATCTCATTTCATTTTGAGAAAGAGGCCACCATGGAATTAATCTGTACTTTTGTAAAGTTATGTTACGTATGCAGTAAATATTTTTATAAAATTTGCACTATTGAAGAGATCACATCTTTTTGTTACAACATAAATAAATACAAAATAAATAAAGATTAGCATTAAATATTGAACCATTTTAACCCTTTAAAAATTTTTTTTCAATATTTAATGTGTATTTATACTTCTAGATTTTTTCAGCTGAAAGTTACGGCAAGAATGTTGTATAGGGATTCTTCATGGGTCCAATAAACAAGCTAAAATGAGTGTTCCAGCCTGATTTTCCAAAGGTGGTTTGGGACCACTTGGGGGCAATCGGGACACTCCTAATGCCCTAGACATACATGCAAGCTTACATCACCATTTCAAGTGGTCTCATCCCCCTTTTGCCTTGATTCCTGAATGTGAATGTGAGTGGTCTTCAAATCAAAGAGGATAGACACTTTCTGGATAGACCAGATGAAATAAATAGGAGACCTAGCATATTGAAGCAACCTAAAGAAAATAAACTTGTTGTATTTTAAGAGAAATTTCTATCTCTTGATTATTCCAAACTAAATTCAGCTCATTTATCTTAATGGTCCTAGGACAGTCTTAAACTCTTTGGTTCCTGCAATAAATCCATTTCAGTACTGTTATCCTGTAAGTATAGAATCAGCCACGTTTTTTCTTGGATGCAAGTGTCACGTGCATCTGATTTTCTGCATTTTAGATATCACAGGTTATGTAACCTGTCTGTAACTTTGCTGCTTTGCAGAACAGGAAGGGGTTGTGTGACTTGTGGCATTGTGTGGGTGGTAGAGAAGGGTGACCATGCAGGACCCAGACGTGGCCAAGCACTCTGTGCCAGTACTACAGCAAAGGTGTTGCAGGGTGTCAACATTCGACTGTGCCTGCTTCTTAACCTGTGAGAAGCACTGATCCATCCACACCACGCTTCGCACGCGTCCTTTCACTACCATCATCCACACCGTTTCAGCTGCCAATAAAGAGACAGTAGGAAGCAATCAAGTTATGAACGCAGGACAAAGAAAAATGGGCAGACAGACTCTAGTCTTGAATTTGCATATTGATTAGCCTCAAAGTCAGAAAGAAATAATCTATGAATACTATCATCTCTTCATTTCTGAAAGAAAAGTTTACATTTCACATGTATCCAGAAACTGAAAATTAGGAGTTTTGAATTGAACCAGCCAATGCATTTTCTTTTTTTGTATTTGTTTTATTTTGACTGTTTTTCTTCAGACCATTTTCTGTACTTTTCCACTGACTTCTGATAACTTCTGTTCCAGTGACAGTCCTTTTGCTATAGGAAAAGTTAAAACAGGAAAATTATGTGAAATGAACCCAATTAATTTTTTTTCCAAAGCAGAGTACCAGAATTTGCTTATGTAAACAAACAAACAGAACTAAAAATTTCTTACGAATCTAGATTTTCTTGTCATTTATTTATCTGACTAGTTCATATTAGCCTCATGATATTAAATTGACATTTACTAGAATCATAGAGTAGTATCTACAGGATACCTGATAAAAAGCTGGACACTTTTTTTCATATTTTATGTTGCCTAAATCTGTAAATAAACTGGATTTACATTATTAGAGTGAATTCATGTCACTAAAAGGAGTTCATGAAACATTATAGCACTACAAAAGTCTGCTTTTAAGCTGAAGTTTTTCCAGGATATGGGCCACTGGAATATAGAAAATGTCATAAGTGTTAGAGTTCTGGAATAATGAAAACCTTTTTTTTTTTTGCTGTGATATGTGATGATAATTGCACATTGGAATAGGTTGCCCAGAAAGGCTGTGCAACCTTCATCCTTGGACAGTTGCTCTGAGCAATGTGGTCAAAATTCAATACTGATATTACTGCGAGCAGTAGGTTAGACAAGCTAGAGACAAGACACCACCCCAAGATCCTACCTGAATTATTCTGCAATTTTAAGCTGTCAGAGGTACTAAAAATTGGTTATGTTGCTATGACCTAGGTGCAATTACATCTATACAACTACCATTGACATCTTTTTTCTGTTTTCTGTAATATATGACAAGTTTGGGATTGTCTGCTTGTGAAATCAGAGAGTTAAACCATCTTTTCTTTTCTAAACAGACTCCAAAGAAACTTAATTGGAAGAATCTGGAAGAAAGCCAATTTTCTGTTGAAATTGGTGTTTTGTGTGCATCTATCCTCAGATAATTTTTTCTCCTAATAATTTTTATGACACAGGAAGAGTGCTGACCTTCCTATTTAATACTAGAAGCAGATGATTCACTAATCCTTTAGTTACTAAGGATAACTCTTTTCTGAAAATCATAACTGTTATTAGAGAAAATGCCTCATGTTTAAAAAAATTCAAAATAACTTTTCAAGAAAGAGAGAGAAAGACGGAGACTTTGCCAAACAACACATACATTATGACCTTGCCTCATGCCATTTGTGGCTCTCTGGGCACTGTGACTCGAAAATGTGCATGTGCAAACATTCTCATGGAATCAAAATTTTAGAAACGTTAAGATAGAAAAGAAAATAAGGAAGAATTTTGTAGTAAGGAATAAAATAACTGACTCAAGATTACTTGTTAATGGAAGCTAGTAATGGTGTGGCAAAACAAATCGTAAGTAAGAGAGCAGTAAGAAATGCAAGCTAGCAACTCAAAATTGAGCAGCATTCTATATGCTTTGGAAATTACTGCTTAAAGATCATTCACAAAAACCTTCTCACAAGATAAGTTTTTTTGTTTAAACGCAAGCCTTTTCAGCCGGAAAAGAACATAACATACTTCCTTTCTTTTCATTCTTCTTTTCCTATTGGGGGAACTGGAAGATAAAAATTATGAGAATAGATAAACCACTCCACAACTTAATGAAGTTCTAGTAAAAAGTAGGTTTTATAAAAATAAGAAAGGAAAAGAGCAAGTATTTTTAAAAAATAAAAACTCACAGTTAAAAGATACCTTTCTCTCTATTTCAAAATATTCAGACTGCAGTCTGGTCATGTTAGAAAAGGATCAGCAGCCAATTGCCTGTAGGAGAAAGAATAGGTCTGCCAGGTTGCCTGGCCAAAATTCAAGAAAAAAAAGAGAGGATGACATCCCACCCAACAAAACAAAACCAAACAAAAAACCCAACCACAACCACCCCAAAAAGAGTAAAAAAGGAGGGAAACAGAATTAATAGCTGTTTGTCAGACTTTGTGATAGCAAGAAAACAGTGGTTCATGGCTTCCACAGCCACTTGTGCTTAGGTAACCAGACATCCTCAATGGGCTTTGGCAGGGCAGCAGCTGCCCCATGACAGCACAGTCCTGGGACAGTGAAATTATTTTTTTTTTTTTAAAAAGGGCTGAAAACCACATTAGTATTAGGTGCTAATATTTTCTTACTGGAGGTCAAGAGCATGTTTTACCTTCATGCATAACACATCAGAGTTAGAGCAGGAATATTAATTTGCTCGAGAGGACTATCCTGCCAACGACGGAACTAGAATGAGAAGTGGAAATGTACCAGCAAATTAGTGTCATTAAATCCCAAAACTCTTCTTTTATTTGCTTGCATGCACTGGCTAGAGTAGACAAGACTCCAGTGATGGGAAATCCAGGAGTCATGGTAGCCCCTGCATGGTCAGGTGCCCTCTTCTGTGGGGTGCAGGGTGCACCTCCCGGGGCTCCTCGCCAGGTGAGCGACTACTTTCACTTCCCAGCACACAGGGAAAAATGCAAAGCCATTCCTGGCCAACATCCTGCTATTTCATCTCAGGCGGGACCTGTTCCTTGTTAGCTTGCTGCTGTGATAAACTCCAGTCAGCTTCCTTGGAATAGCTTGAATTTTGTTATAACATGTGTCAGAAAAGAGAATCAATTGCCTGAGGTGTTTTCAGATAAGTTCTCAGTGTTTATTTCCTGTCTCAGAATGACTTAATCTCTTAGCTGATGAAATAGGTGTCGTTCACTTGCAAAACAAAATTGCTTCCTTGAAAGTGTGCATTTTCACAACCAAGGTAAATCACAATGTCATAAACTGCTCTTTTTAACTTATTAAGGTCCCTGAGGTCATCCGTACCCTGACTTGCAAGGAAGCACTGAGAGGATGACTTCCAGGTACACATAATTTGACATATTTTTGTGTGTATTTCTGTGTGTACACACATCAGAGCACCTACATACCTGATAGATATATACCATACCTGCTGCATATACCAGAATGATAGATAGATTGCAACTAAACATATAATCAAAGACTCAGTTTCATCTCAAAAGATGATAGTAAAATATTAAGCAACTTAATACAATTACGGCACCTTGACATTTTCAAGTAGCATCAGGCTGAAAACATCATGAAATTTATCTGAAAGTACCCGAGTAGCTAAGTGTGCTGTCACTGTAAGGATGTTCAGGGTGTTTCCCTGCACTGGAATATGCACTTGTCATTATCTCCCCAAAGGATATAGGTACATGTATCTAAATATCTTTATCACTGTGCTGCCACATTCACCAGGATTTTCAGTGAACGCAGATAAACCAAGCAGGCAGAGCAAACATCTACATGCTGATCGGTCAAACAGGAGAGAACCAACAGCTTAGTGCTGATAGCGAGCTTCCTAGACTCTTTAAACTAAAGGAGGATTGTTTAGATTACAGGAAGAAGTCTTTTGCAATGAGGTTGGTGAACCATGGGATCACTGGGCTTTTCAAAGATGTGGGTAGGTGCTTCAGCCCTGGAAACACTGAGGCTGTACAGCACAAAATATGGTGAGGCCATATTTTGAAGTACTGCAGCCAGTAGCGGGCTCCTAAGAAAGGCATGGAAGTACTGGAGAAAGCTCAACCAATGTCACAAAAATGAGTGAGGGAATAGAGCATCTCTAATACAAGGAAGGGCCGAGAGTTCTGGCACTGGCTTTTGTGGTGAAGAGAGCAGTGAGGGAGAGTCTCATTAATACATATGAATATCTGAGGGGAGGGTGGAAAGGGGACAGAGCCAGGCCCTTTCCAGTGGTGCCCAGTGACAGGACCAGTGGCAATGGGCACACACTGAAACAGAGGAGGTTCCCTCTGAACATCAGGAAGCACTTTTTCACTGTGACGGTGACCCAGCACTCACACAAGTTTTCCAGAGAGGTTGTAGAGTCTCCATCCTTGGGGATATTCAGAAGTCACCTGAGCACAGTCCTGGGCAACTGGGCCTAGGTGGCCTTGCTTGGAAAGTGAGGTGGGACCAGATGACCTCTTGAGGTACCTCCCAGCTTTATTCATTCCACGATTCCATGATTCTGAAATGTTAAAGTTTAGCCAGGTATCTGTAAAACTGTTACAAGGAATGCAGAAGGGATTTGGGATCTGTACATTTTCCTTCATTTCTCCGTGGCATTTGGCAAAATTAGGTATCAAGAACAGTGTAATGGATTTTAAGGCCAGAGGGGACAATCATGATCATGCAGGCTCACAACACAGACTGTAGAAAGCCACCAAGTAATTTCTTCATCAAAAATATAGCTACAGGATACCGTTTTGAAAGAAATCCTGCCTTCAGTAAGAGACTGTAACTGATGAAAAGACCACCATGTCCCTAAAGTACACTCTTTCAATAATAAATTTTCTGGTTTTTAAAAATTTGTTACCTGAAGCTTAATATTGAATGGCTTGCTGACCAAAGCAGTCCATTCTCTCCAACCCATGTGCAGGAGACTGAATTTGGCACTTCAGCTCTGTTGCCCGTGCAAATCCCACCTGTGTGCGGCTCAGCCTTGCTCACAGCCTGTCCAGGGCTTGCCAATAGGTTTGTGTAACCTTTCTTTCCCCATATAGGCATGGTACAGAAGTACAGGAAAGAACCAGTTTTAAAAGAAAGCAAGAAATGCATGCCATATTCACAGAAATCATAGAATATTCTAAATTGGAAGGAACCCAAAAGGACTATTGGGTTCAACTCATAAGTTAATGGCCCATACAGGAAACAATTCCACAACCTCACCATTATTAGCACAATTCTCTGACCAACTGAGCTAATCTCAGTGTCTGCATCTCTATATTAGCTGACTTACTGCTTTAAATTATGACAAGAAATTATTAGGGAGTCTAATATGAAGAAATTTGTCACCTATTGACCTGAATCTGGCTTCATTTCCCCAAAACCACTGTGTAACTTCCATCATTCTGGATGTCAGGTCACCCAATTTTGAAACTAGTGTCCAAATTTGGTACTAAGTTCTTCAAGAAAAATCTACATACTTGCACTGGCAATTGAAAATTCCCTCATCAATAAGTAGGTGCAGAAAAGAGTAGATCATGAAAATTATTGACACAGAAACTCACTATAAATGCACTATACCTAGCCTTGCATTAAAGAAAGATGAAATAGTATACATTCTATAAATACAGAAGCAGCTTCTGTGTATACTAATCCAAAGACCTTTTGTCTTGTGCTTTTAAGCAGTGTTTTTTGGAAACCAACTATTTTTGGAAACCAAATATAAAATCTTCCATTTGCAAATAAATTCTCTACATACTACTTTATCTCTACTAAGTTGTCAAAACACAGTAAGATGTCTCACAAACAAACACCCTGTACCCTTTTCTTTACCTCTGTGACCATCTCCCTATGAAATAACATATGCAGCAAGCACAAGTGCACCTTTTTTTCCCTCCACCTCCTCTGTAAAGATTAAGATGGCTGTAAACAACCTAATCCTGTAGTAATATTTTATTACCTTTTCAATTATTAGAAGCTTCTGTAAGAGAAGTGGTGGATTTTCTTAGCTTTATTATATTTCAAAGTTGCACGTGATATGTGCTAATGTTTATAGCAGGCATTTTGCATTAGGCATAGAGATTTTTGGGACTAATGAAAGTGGCATATGCTTACAATGACCTTTTATGTTGACTTTCACTACTTCCACATCTGATTTTTATGTGTTGCCTAAGAGACTCAGTCAGTAGGTTTTAGCTTCTTTGCAATAGCAGAGAAATGCTGGACAATGACACGGCAAACATTTCAGACATGAACAGAGAAAAAGAGAGAGGTGACAGTGTGGCTAGCTTGGCTGGATAAAAGCAACAGCTGTCTGGGGAGGGCCTCACAGGGCAGGCAGCATCCAGAGGAGGTATCAGGTTTTACAAATTACCAATATCACGTTATATTCTAACCTCAGGTCTCCGAAACATACAATCAGCTATTACTTTTGTTGGGAGAGCATTACTTGTGCTAGCATGGTATTATGCAACTGCAGGCAGTGTTTGCATTTATCTGCATAGCTTTAGGATATCCACAGTATTTCAATCTACACAAAACAAAACTATTTCTTTTTCTCTGCCAGAATTCATTTTCCCTCTTTCTAAACATGAGGAATACCTGAACGTATTTATTATTTTTACTAGAAAATAAATTGTGATTCCAGTTGAAAAGCAAAGAAAAAATTTAAACTAGTATCTGCTCATTTGAGTGCTATCATTTCCTTTCTGTTTATCATTCAAACCATATCTCCCTACTGTTCACATCAGATGCCTAGACTGTCACACCTCTAGGTATCTGATGACTGATGTAATCGTTGTGCAATCAGTGGGATCTCCCTGGCAATTATCTAACCCTCTTGAGCAGTTTCTAGGATCATGTTGTGAAGTAGTTTAGCTGTTCCTCTTTACAAATGACATTTAAAATCCCCCATTGTATCTCTGAGAACTGACAACAGATCCAGTTATGGATCTTCCCAGTCTCCATAAAGGTTTGTACAGAAAAGCAACATTTTGATCTACTTTCATTGCCCTCCAGAAGCCCAAAACATTTATGGTTCTTATGGGGTAAAATTTAAAGTATATTTTTTGTCAGTTCTGTCACAGAGAAACCTTCTTTACATCATATGGTACTTATGACAAAAGAGGAGTAGTAGGTGTGTGTGTGTATGTGTATATATATATATATATATGTATATATATATATATATATATACAGGTAGGTATATGCATATATATATGTATGCATGTATGTATTTCCTGGTCAGGAAAAAATTGCTGCTGCTCCAAAATTCTATCTGACTAACGTGAAAATCTCCATTTTCTTTCATACAAAATAACTGGTGGCTTTGTGGTAAACTGGCCTTCTAATCCAAATTTTTTTACATCAAAGGAGTTTTTGACCATTTCTGTACCTAAGTGTCACATTGGACTGAAATTTGAAATTTTAATATCTTTTTATCAGATAAGAAGAACTGATTTGAAAAGTTGGTCTACTTGGAGAGATAAGGCTGAATACTATCTCTTTTGGGCATAGAGATTCATTTGAGCTACCTTCCAATACTAAGTAGATTTATCACACCAACTTAGCATGCAATATTGCAAGTGAAGTGATGCATTGAGTTTTTCCACAGTTCTTCATGTCATGAAAAAAAACCTCTTAGCAAAACTCAGCCATCATCAAGTTCACTTAGTTTTGTTTAGTACCACGATGATGATGAAGATGCAGAAAAATGCATGTTGATTTAATGTACTGTTTCTGTTTGTGACAAGTTTAGGGGGAAATGTCCTGCAAGGGTTTCAGCACTCCCTCTCCCACCAATATGAAATGAATTTCTTGGATGAAATTGAAAATGACTATTTATTTAACAAGCAGATTGCCAGCGCAGGACACAGAAAAAATATGAGTAATGTCAGGTAATAAACCTCCTCTCTGCAGAGAAAGGTGGTGGATTTAGAGTTCAGTGCGTATTTGGCTCGGCCCCTCCTGAGGCCCGAGGCCAGGGTGCCGTGTCCCTGCAGCCTCCCTGCCACTACACGGGGTCTGATCATCTGGTTCTCGGATCACAGCAAGCCCCAAGAGCTCCTGAAGAAAAAGAAGAACTTCTGGAGGACTTTGCCAGTATGGGAAAATTTCTTGCCTCAGCCACCAGGCTGGCTACAAGCAGGAAGGTGCTCCCTGGGCTCTGCAGCGGCGAGAACATGAGGGAGTGCGTGAGCCCTTGAACACAAACCACAGTGAAGAATTCACCTGGTTCATTGTGAAGAATTCACCCAGCTTCTCTGCCTCTTCTGGACCCAGCTTAATGCTATGGTGCCCATTTCTGGGCATAAAGCAGGCAATGGGAAAATATAGTATTATCATAAAGTCACCCCAAGACACCTTCCAAGGGTTCTGTAAGTGAGTTCTCTATAATGATGACTTCTGAAAGCTACTGGTGGATTGTAGGGTCCACACTATAAGAGTTCTGACCTAAATACACATGTCCTACCAAGAATTAAGAAAGAACTTCTGCAACTCTATTGTCTAAATCAGAAGTATTCTGCATTTAAGTACTTTGTATTGATTTGATCTTAGTATCAGAATTAATAAATTTCTTCTTCTGAACTTATCTCCGCACTTAAACTAGCCAGCAAAATTAACTTTTCTGTATCTTTATCCATTATCTTAATTTCATTAACTGCCATTCTATCATTCCCCTTATCTGTTTTCTTTAAGGCTTTTAGATTGCTTCCTTCCTAGCCTGATAGAAAATTTTAAGCAATGGAAAATTCATCAAGGTCAGACATGAGGTTCATAACAGGAGGGCTACTCAAATGGCAGGTAATTCCTGACTCATGTTCTCAAGACACCTTGCAATCATTTTCATTTTGGACACAAATAATATATGGTTATTTGTACTTTACAGCAATTCTGTTTTGTTTTGGGGTTTTTTTTAAGTCTTATTGCTTCATTGTAGTATATCTCCACTAACAAGTGATCTAAGATTGGCGTGAGAATATTCTCTTGGCAGAAGGCAGAAATTAAAATCAGATTTCCCAGTGCCACATTTAGTCCCATAGCCAGTGAGTTATGGGGGCATCTATTACTTGTAGGTCAAGAAGATGCACAAAAACCTAAACCAAGAATTTTTGCAACTACCTATGACCTTCTCTGTGGCAGAACCACCAAGCTTTCTTCATCATGAGGTTTCACACTTCAGTTGCTGAAATATTTCATGCCAGATCTGAGAAGTTTCCTGATAAGATATTTTGGACTCCTGACTCTGAAGATACACGTACAAAGCAAACAGTATCTCCAGGAACAGGGATTGCTAAACCATCCAAGTAGTGCTCAGATTGCTTTCACACTTAGATATTTTGCAACTTTTTTTCCCAGACCAGCTCCCTAAAGGTGCATGAAAAATGTCCCAAAGCTTAAACCCCTTCACTTTTAAAGAGACCCTTATATGTAGTGTGAACCTGTGCAAGTCTGCCTTTCAACTAGTTCAAAAGCCAATATATGGGTTACTCTAGCAGGAGTAATACTGAGAAAATTAGGCACCAAGTTTTTGTGGGTTTTTTTATGAGCACTTAACAATTCTGATTTTTAGTTCAAAAAAAAAAAAGAATTTAAAAATATGCTGACAGTAAAATATAGGTAGTACACAAATTCTGCAGGTAATATACAGTGTTCTCAAGAAGAGAGAAGTTTCTTTTTTTGTTTAATACAGACAGGTAATTAGTTCTAATTACCTCTGATTGCATGCTATGAGCAGGAGGTACATGTTTTTGTTTTTCATAAGTACTGGCTCCAGATAGCTTCAGTAGAGAGTCAGGCAGCCTCTTCTGACTTCTCTGTATTTCTGTTCCCAAAGGAACTGCCTTTGGTACTGTCACACCTGGAAGCAAAGACTTCTGAAGCAGCAACGAGTAGGAGCATAAAGCTGTAGTAAAGACTCAAAAGGTCTGCAAGCCTTCCATTTTACTACAAGCAATGAGGGCAAAGCAGTTTTGTTATGCTTTGAAATTTTTGTTGAACATGTCACATAAAAAATTAATTACAAGTCTTGGGAGAAGAACTTAGATTAGCATAAGGTATTGATATTAGATCAAGTATTGTCTAATTTTTTATTAGAGGCAAAAAAACCCCAGAATTTATGCACTTGATAAATGCAGTGAAATAAAGCAGGTCTGGTTAATTGGCTGCAGATTGTTAGTATCCATGTGTCTTCCTGAAAACCATTAAAATGAGAGAGTTTAGGGATTGGAATACGAAAGGCAAAGGGGCAAGCGAAGGGGGCCTTTATCCTACACTGGCTTGTCAGACCTGAAGAAATACATGGAACTCAAGTTTGTACTCTCGAGGGGAAAGTTTAAAGATAATCTTCTGTTTTTCCCTTTTCTTCTCCTTTTAACCTGCAAAGCCAGTTGAGATGTAAAAAATAGTAACAAGTAATTCCTTATGTAGATTTCTCTTCTGCAGTCATAGAATTTCTTAAGAATACCTAACAAACTTGAAAGTTCATCTATGAAGAAATCAATTCTACCTCACCATAAACCAGTGATTTACAGCAGTTCAAACATAATTGTAGCTGAGGAGCTGAATGGGCTGACTATATTTTTAAATGCAATACATATGTGTTCCCCAGCATTTCACTTGAAGAGTTAGCTTTGAAAACTTTCAATCTTCATTTAGACCTCAAAGAAAGTACTGTGGAGTATGCAGTCTTTTTGAGCTTCCCTCCATTTACTGAGCCAGAAAAATCTTAGTTCACCTGTGCCTTAAGCATCACTGTAAATGGGCTTTCCTGCTGGAATTAAAACAAAGCCAGTATTTAGGAGACATCTGTGGGAGTATTCTAGGGTCCTGTTTTCCACCACATGAATACAGTGATTTTAGTAGAAAACTTTGTATTTGGAAACCTCGGCAGGAGATTTTTTTCTCCTTCTGCACTCCCTCTGAACTTCTGCACTCCTACTGGTTACTCTCTTACTGTTTCTTATAGGACCCTCTTGCATATTCCTATATTCAAGGGGTGGTGCAGGCTGTTAATTTGCTGGACTCAGGGATCCTAAGAGGCTCCCAACAGTTTTACAATGGCATATGTTTCAGAACAAGCCATGAAGGACTGCATACAAGGGAGAGGGCTTGGCAGGTTTTTCACATTTTTGTTTTTCAGCACATCTATTTCAGCCTTTCCATCACTTACAATGACAAAAATTTATGGGGCCTGGGAGTAAATACAATGGGAACTGTTCAACTTTCAGCCTCACATCACTGCAAGTGTTTGCACTAAATTGCAGGGCTTTTAAAGCAATAGGTAACAACAATTGTTTCACCTCTTTTTGAGTAGCCATCAGTGGGAGACATTTCCGAGTTGCTTGTTTCACTAAAATGGCCTTGTCTATATTCTGTAGGGCGTACTGGATGATGAACATTTTCAAATTACATGGTTTGCAGTTCCTAGTACCACTGAATTTACAGCTGCTTTCAGACTCAGTGAACTGCATTTGATAAGGCTGTATTCAGTCCAGAACCTTTCTTTAGGTACATAATTGAAACTATTCTACCAAATCTGTTTCACTTAGACTACAATCATGTTCTGCCAGCCACTCAAAAATCCCCATTCTGCCATGAGCAGTTAGTTAGTGGTGGGTGTATAATATCATTTAATCATTTCCCTCTAAAGCTCTGGCATGCGAGAACAATACTGTAATGATGATCAGGTATGTGTCCAAGCAGTGTCTCAGGCTATTCCAGTGTGTGAGCTTGTGGTGTGGCAGCTATAAATTCAGAGACACAGATGTCCCATTAAGGGACAGTCCAGACTTTGTTCTGTCATTTAGGGACTGGCACATGGCTGGTAAAGGACTCAGTGGAGTTTTCCATCTGTTTAACCAGCTACAGCCTGCATAGGGAGCACTTCTCCCCTTCTAGTTGTCATATTACAAGTTGGGGTTTCTTTTCAGTCTTTGTTGTAATAAAGGGGCTCTGAGAACACATTTTTCTTATACATTCTCAAAGTGATTCGTTTACTAATTTCTTCCCTCTGTCACTGCAGAGATTAATCTTGCTTTACAGATTACTGCATCACTATGTTCAGACATTTCTATGATAGGAGATTTCCAGTCCTTTCAGCAATCAGTGTGAACTGAAAGAGAAAAAAAATTACAAAGCTATTTACTGTATTCCAGAAAACTTTCAAAGCAAAAGAAAAAAATCAGTTGGAGTTTCTTTATGTGTTTTTGTTTGTGTGACCTGCTAATTAAGATACTCAAAGAAATAGGATTATCACTTTATAGAATAGGGATTATGACTTTATAGGGAGAGAAGAAAATGAATGAAGAATGTATAGAGCACTTTTTTAGATGAGGATTTTCAGAGATATAGCAAAAAAAGGAGCAATCTTCTGAGTTGTAAATGAGAATTCTAGAAATTTAAATCTGCTTTCTATTTTAAGAGTATTGATACTTCTTTTATTCAATTTTAAAAATATATTTTATTAATGTGTGTTGAAGCAGCTCAGCTTATATTTTATTTGAAAGACAAGTATGAGATGTTCTTGCAGCACGACTAATTTTATATTTTTCCAAGCTGTCATAACCATATATTTATTATTTAATCCAAAGTCTGTTCAGTTTATTGCTTTGTGAGGAGCAGAGGGATTTGTGAGGATTTCTAACTCGCTTTAAACCCAGCTGTTAAGTGATAGAAAGAATTGTTACCATCAGCAGCCATACTGCTGGTGGCTTTCTTTTGGGGAAAGACTGGGCAGGCTTCCCCAAGGAATGGTTTGCCCATTCCTCAAGAAGGACAAGGTATTAGTTTTGGGATACATGAAGGTGCCCTGTTTCCAGAGAAGGCATTGCACTTCTGCTGGAAAACAAAGACAAGGAGTCATCATCTCTGACATGGTGGAGCACACTGTGTGAACCCTACAGAAAGTCTGGGCCCTTCACCTTGGGCAATGATGACACTTCCAGGAATTAAGCACTCAGAAGTTGGATTTTAAGGAAAAAATATCATTTTCTGGAGCTATCACTTTCATCAGTCAATTTCTTCAGCAAAATTGGCAGAGCCATATATTCCATGAGCATTTCCTTATCGTTTGGCACTCTCTCTGCTCCTCGGTTGCTGTAAATAAATAGAGTAAGAAGAAGAACAAATGGTGTAACCAAAGATTTACAGGGATAATTTTCATTTTGCTTTCAGGAAATATTAAAGTATTGCGTCTTTAAAAAAAGCCATTGGAATAATAAATAAATAAAATTAAATTTTTGTATTGTTTACATCAGAAAACATCTGAAAATTAATTAAAATGGAAACAAAAATATATTTGTATATATATCTGATAGAGCCACCCTGCTAGTGGCTCTCAGTCTACGGTCAACAAACCAACAATTATCTGAAAATCTTTTAATCCTCTTGCCAACAAGATGTTTTGAGAGAAATAAACATGGAAAGTTAGAAAATTAAAGGAACTTTTATCAAACTTCCCACAAAATTAAAAGGTAGAAATGCCCTTGAACAATCTCTGCTCCATTTGCTCAGATGTGTCATATATTGTTTTCCTCACGAGATGTACATAGTGGGTAAAGCCCCATCAAACCCCTTATCAAGCCTGTAGATCCCATTTCTAACAAAGGCATGGCTCAACATAACTCCTGCTCTAAAGAGGATGCGATTTAGGGCACAAGAGAGTACATCAGGCCATGTAAAGGCAGAAATAAGGTGCACCAAAAAGAAAAAATTTCTGCACTGTAGAAGAGCAAAGACAGGATGAACACTTTCAGAAACATCAGTATTTCCTGTGGCTTTTCTGAGCCTGTATCATCTCTATGCCCATCAATTCATGGATTAAACAGAAAAAGCAGATACAGATGGAAAGACAGACACATCTGCACACTTAATATATATGCACAATACTAAGGTGAGTTTTACCAAACCTTTCTGACAGTCTTTTATCGTGAAAGTAGACAAAACAGATTTGTCAGATTCCTCTTTTACAGCAGGTAGAAAATCAGGCTTTAGTTAGTACCTTTTATAGAAATTTTACAAACTCTCAGACACTTATTAGATATATAAAAGGACTGGCCTCTGCAGACTATGGGGCGAGGGTGACTGACTGAGTGCTTGGAGAGTTGAAAGTAGGATTTGATTGTTTTATTAGCAAGAAAGTTGGGGCTTATAAGACAAGGAGAAAAGATAAATCCTCTGATGGGAAATTCAGAGACCACAGAGCCAATTAAGTGTGGAGAGGACTTTCCAGGTGGGGGAGGGGCTGAGGGGTGCAGGGGGCAGGCACTAAGGATGGGGAATGGAGGAGGAGGGAAAGGATGTGTGGTAAGCTCAGCAGCCAGAACAGGGAAGGCAGTGCTGTAAATCGCATGAACTGCCTTGCTCCCACATGGAAGGGAAAGGGGAGGAGGTCAGTTGGATTTGCTCAGGGTTTCACATTTTGTATTACCTCGGGTTATCAAGTGGGTCCAAAAACAAAGTGTTTGCTAGAGAGAGCAATTAGGGACAGGATTGTAAAGTCAGCTGTTACCCTGATGTTTACAGAGAGTAGGTTGAGGCTGAAAGGAAGATGAGTCGAGCAAACATACCTGGAGATATTCTGAAAGTAGATGTACATGTTTGAGTTTTTTAAAAGTAACCAGAAAATACCCAAAAATCCCTTTCCACTCAAATTCTTTTCTAATCTGGTATATATCTTGACTCACCAGCTTTGAGAGCTTCAGCCTCAGTGTTTATAGTCTTCCTTTTATCTTTCAAAAACAGACCTACAGGATACAGTGGGGAGCTGAAACAGTTCTAAACAACTAAATAAATACAACTGCATAGTCATGATCATCTGTGTGTGTTACAGCCCCATAGGGAGAAAGTATATTTCTGGCAGAGTTCCTTCTGTCTGACTCTTCTCCCTATGGCACAGTAACATGTTCAAATAGTCATGCCTATATCTAATAAAAACTTCAAATTAACAACTCTGTTCCCAAAAAATTAATCCTGGGTCTAAAACCACATCAGAAAAAGACACACGCACATACGCAAAACCCATCCCACTAATAAGTGCACTTTGCATTCTAGGTGAATACAAATTACTCTGGAAAAAAACCCACAAGATTAGATATGCTTAGGACATTAGTATTATGCTGAAAAGATCATAACCTGTGAAAGACTGGAAATGCCACAGCCAGTCTGTCTTCATAAACTGAAAGTGCTTAACCCCAAGCCTTTGCACACCTCAGCTATGACAGCAATCTTCTCTACCTCAATAAACTTTCAATAAAGTCCCATCCGTAGGTAACATCAATTAAAAAGATATAGGCAGACACTATATGACCATGTTGATAAGAAAATACTTATAAATTAAAGAATACATCATTTATTTAATTTCAAAATGGAACTTTAGGCTGAATCACAGAATAATTTAGAATTAAAGGGCTTTCTTGAATTCTTCCTCTCTGCCCAAGCAGAATCAGCCAGAGTAGGTGGTACAGGACCATGTCCAGCTGGGTTCAAGAAAAACACTCCACAATCTCTCTAGAAAATCTGTGCCAGTGTTTCATCACCTGCACAGCGAAAAAGGTATTTTCTCATGTTTAGATATAGTTTAATGTGTTTTAACTGTCGTGTTAGTGGGTGCTTCTGGGAAGTGTCTAGCCCCCTCTTCTCCTTTACTTCCCATTTATTTACACATGTGGATAAGATTCTCTTGAGCCTTCTCTTCTTCGGGGCAAACAGTCACAGCCCTCTTATGGGAAAGATGCTCCAGTCTCTTAATCTTCTTTGTGGTCCTCCATGTGTCTTGCTCCAGGAAGTTCATGTCTTTCTTATACTGGGGAGCCCAGAACTGTAGTCAGCATGTCAGGTGCTAGATAGGGAAAAGATAGATCTCACTGGCCCAGGAGGTTGTTGGCTTTCTTTACAGAAAGGGAGCATTTCTTTCTCATGGTCAGCTTGTTGTCCACTAGCGCCCAGGTTCTTCTCAGCTTGTATTTACTGGTGCCCAGGTTATTCTTCCCAGGATGCAGAACTTTTAAAGTCTCTTTGTTTAATTTCATGTGGTTCCTGTTACAAATTTCCTGCCTGTTCAGATCTATCTCAATGGTGGTAAACCCCTCTGTATTGGTTTGAAAAACAAACCAATGGGAAACACCAAGTCAGAATAACAATTTATTAGGAAAATTAAAAATAAAGGCAGAAAAATACTGGTTTAAACTGATAGAGTCAGAATATGACCTGACACCCTGTTAGTCAGGGTAGTGGTAGCAGTCCAATAAGATGGTGGCTGCAGTCCTCCTGAAGTGAATGAATGTGGTTCTGTTGATGCAGTGATCCTGTAGAAAAGTCTGGTCTTCCTCGGAAAGTCCAATGGTAGCTATGTAGCTCTTGTCCTCTGGAAATCCAGTGGGAAAGGCTGCTATGGTGTTCGAAATCTTAGATTATATCCAGGATGGAATGCTTGGTTCCTCCCTCTGGCAGAGCATCTCACAATGGAAGGGTGAGTCACGTGGCAAGGCCCTGATGGGCCCATTAACAGGAGATAGTCCAGGAGCGAGTTATCTGTGAGTCATGGGCAAAGTATTGTTTGGCCCATTAACAGCAGATAGTCCAGAGGGAGAAGGCAGGGAGCACTGCCCCACCTGGTTTCAACAGCTCATGAAGGTGGTGATAGAATACATACTTCTGGGCTCATCTTACATTGTAACCTAGGACACGCTCTCAGGCACTACTTCCAAGTTTTCTGTCCCAAAATGTGTTGAGGGCATAGTTGGCTCCATTGTTCCTCAATGCAGATATTAAAATAAGAAGATTCTTTAGGAAGATGTTATGATTAGTCTAATATTCGTTCAAACAGAAATTTAGCCACACAGATAAGGAGAACTGTTTGAGAATCACTGACATGAATCTGCCAAGGGTCAGCCGTGCCTCACCAATATAATTGCTTGTGTGATAATGTGACAGGATGATTTGTGGATGAAGGGGGGAGCAGTTGGTACCATTTTCCTCAGTTTTAGCAAAGATTTTGACTGTCTGTCACACCGTACTCTCAAATCTAAGGAGGAATTTTGTTGTCTGCATGTGTGCACTACCAGACAGAGGAAACACTGACTGGGTGTTGGACTCAGAGGATTTTGGTTAGTGCTAATGTCAAGGGGACTATTGCAGAGGTCTGTACCAGGATATGTCCTGATTATGATTATGTCACCTGGAGGAGCACAGGGATTGTGCTCAAGTCAAGCTTGAAGTTGACACCAAATTGGGGGAAGAACAGGGACAAATGGAAGTCCTGCTCCCGGGAGGGATAACGCCTCCAGCAGACTGCTTGGCTGGGAGGAGCTCTGGCAGAAGGACTTGGGAATCAGGGTGGGCAGGGAGCTGAGCAGAAAACAGCAGTGTGCTCTGTGAAGGCCAGCTGTATCCTGGGCTGTATGAACTAGCCGGTGAGTTAAGGCACAGGATTTTCTCTGCTGGTTTGGCAGTCACTAGTCTACACCAAGTTTGTAACTCCCGGTACTGGAAAAATATCAGTAAAAATCAAGCCAGATTGCAAGCAGAGGACACTGCGGTTATTAAAACAATCAAGAGACAATATCTAGGGAAAAAAACATACCACTATGTTACAGAGAGGTCATAGAAGACAAATAACTTTGCATGAACTTCTATGACTTAAATTCTGAGGTGATGTTTACATGTATAAGCAGGAAAATAAAGAGTCAGGAGGAAATAAAGAAGGCATATAAACCTCTAGGTGTGAAATATGACATCACTGTCCATGAATATTATGTAGAGGATTTTTCCCCATAGCTTTAAAAATAGGTGGAAAAATCAGAGAACGCAAATAATCACACTCTAGAGCAAGAGGAGTTGTTTTTTAGTGAGAAACATACAGAGCTTAATCGATTTATTTCAACATGTCAGTGAAAAGACAGCTTGATTATGGTGTGTGAGTGCTTTAGGGGGACAATCTACCTGAAACTAAAGAGCTCTTTAAACTACCTGTGAAGTGCATAACAAGAGTGAATTGCTTCAAGTTAGAGCCAATCACATTCAAATGACTAATACAGAGCATTTTTAAATGATGCCAATTATCCAGGAAAATAATCTACCAATCAAAGTGAGGGATTCTATATTTAAATGGCAAGTTATTCCTTTCTAGAAAATGTGTGGTTGGGCTTATGCATATGATTGCAGGTGTGGGACATTTAGAGAAATTATGAGCTTTTGGCTGGAAGGTGTAATGACATAGAAACCAATCCTGAATTCAGACCAATTTGTTGCAAATGTGCTGCAAAATAGCAAAACTAAGGTGTTGCAATGGACTAGTATGTAAAATGGGGGTATGATGGCTTTTTCGAATGAGTTAATTCAAACATTTTAACCATGTAAGCTTATTCCTTGTTACAAAAAGTTGTAATGGATTCCATTGAGTGGGAATCAGAAGAAAAGTAATGGATAAGCAGATAGATGGTACAATGATCCTTTCTGGTCTTGACATTTCTGAATTTGAAAAAAACCAAAAATTCTATTTTACCTGTGCTTTAGCATACCCACCTGTTATGTTATGCCTAATAACAGCCATACAAGTTATTTGGCATATGTTGTCATCTCAGAACCTTAGACGAAGTGTGAGTGATAATTGTCATATTTATTACACGTGATCAATCTGTGTCAAACAAATCTTGGATGACAACATGGAGTCACAGTGGGAGTTCATTGGGTTTTTTGAGCAGGGTGGTTTATTTGTCTGTGTATCCTGAAAATCACCTTTGCTGTAGCAGCATTTTCAAGGCAGGCTCAGGTGAAATCTCAGCAAGGAGGAGACACAAGAAGCACACAGCCCAAGGAGGCTGTCTGCCTCCAGCCATCCCTGACAACTGCGGACACACATCGTGTCAGCCCTGGTGCTGCCACGTTCCAGGAGCAACGCTGTCACCTCCCTCCAGCTTCAGGGGCTGGCAGATAAAACTGGCAGTGAGAAGGTCACGGGCAGAAAACTTGCTGGGACAGAGAGCTTTCACATGTTATGCATATTAATCTAAGAACTCTAAGACAATTTGTCAACACTGAACATTGTTTGCACTAGTTGAACAATTTGGTGCCTCTACCAATTCACAAGAACTTCCTTGTGATTTAACAAAGAGAAAGGGCTGTGATAAAAGAGGTAAGCAGTGGAGGGAAAAAACAACAGATACGGGGCTGCAAAATCATTTTCAGCGCTTACTAAATCAGGGACTAACATGCAGGAGGAGCCCTCAGGTGCCCTCCCAGCAACTATTATATTGATGGCTTTGCCTTCTCTGAAATATATTAATTTCCTTTCTACAGTGACTACTTTGGGCAGAGGTATTTTTTGGTTATTGGAATACTGTTACTTCCTTTTTTTTGCCCCCACACCTGTGTTTCACACAGTCCAATATTTTTTACTGCAAATAGTCCTCACACCAGCACTGAACGGGCAGGATGGTGCCTGGTGCCCTCACAACTTTGGAGAGAGCTGGACATGGTCACATTAAAGACCACTACTGGATTTACAATTTGTGCAAAACCAAAACTCATTCTGGCTGAGGGAACCAACCCCTCCCCACTAACAGTGCCTGAGAGACTTGAAAGTAATACCTGCTTCTAGCCTCTGATTTTTCACTTTACACATTTGGTAGGTGGAAACTTTCATATTTCTTGAGGGTTGTTGTGTCTGCAGCATTTAAATTTCTTTTTTATGGGCTGAAATATGCCCATAAAAAATATTTTTGATAAGAACATAAGAACATGTACATAGTTCCTCATTACACATATGAACTAGATATATATTCCCTTGTACGTGCAAAATTTGACTTATATTTTACCAAAGAGAAGACCTTAGTCAAAATTGTACCATAGTTACTCTTTCTACCCCTATACTAAAAGTATATTGCAGAAATACTGTAGAGCAAACATTTAATTTAAAAACAATAAACTATAAACAGTACATTTTAAACAGCAGAGACATTCTTTTCCACTTTCGATTTCTGTTTTTGTGGGCATTATTACTAATACAGATTTACAAATTTTGAAGTTTCATCTTTTACTATGAGCAGAGTGACTTTACCACTTTGGCTAAATAAAAAGACTCTGGGAGGTAAGGCACCTTTGCAATTTTAAGAAATTTGGACTCACATTTTTACCTTTTCATATTTTAATGACTCCTTATTGTTTGATAGTGATTATTCAAAAAGGTTGTGTAGATAGCAATTTTTAAATTAATCTGGTGTGCAATAGAATGTGCAATATTTTCATCAACTTCAGGTTGTCTAATGGACACTGTAACCAGGTCTGTCTCTTCAGCTCTTTGAATTAGCAGGAAGAAGAGAGAAACACACTAGAAGCATTTTTACCATTCAGCTGTTATTTTCCCTTCATTCTCTCCTAATGCACTTGAACCCTTGCCTACAGTAAATGCAGGAAGACTGCTGAGAAGGTAATGGAGTTTATCTCTGCTCAAGGCCACTGCCAAGCACTTGTGCTACCTGGCATGACCTGGTCATTCAGAGGTGCAGGGATGTGGCTATAGAAGGCAAGAGGAGGATGAGATGGATTTATTCACTGGGGGAGTATTTATTGCTGAAGAACTAAGTTGTGAATATAATAGCATATATTTTCATTTAATCACAAAAAGATTTTAATAAATTGACGTGTTTTGGGGATGGCGGGGGTGTAAACCTTCTTATCCTTAGAGGCAGCTGGAGTGGTTTAGAGGAAAAGAGTAGGTCAGACTCCTGCATCTGCAGAGAATGTATTGTGTGTTTCATATGCATGTAACCATCTCCCTTGGCAGCTACTCAGAGCTGCAGCTCTCTGAACAGAACCACAACAGAAAGAAGAAAGAAACAATCAAACACCCACAAAAACAACTAAAAAAAACCAAACAAAAAAACCCCAAAAAACAAACCAAAACAAAACCATAAAACCCCCTAGACCAACACTGTTCACTTTAAGAAAAAAAAACATATGATACAGGTGAAATATGACAACTGCTAAGAAAACAGATTACGCTTTTTTACAGACACAAAAAGGAAATTTTATATTTATCCTCCTTCTTGTTGTTTTATTTCTAGAGCAAACAGAATGAAGCAGCAACACCCTGAAAACGGCGCAAAGAGCCTTAGCAGTGGCATTTTAACAAGCCTAAATGACTTAGAGTCTATCGTGATCTTGTTATTTGATTGGATGCAATTAGTATGAGAGATGCATGCCTGACTGCACTGAGTTGTGCACTCTAATGGTCTGACCCATTAAGGGACTTCACTGTGAACTGTATCCTATTGTACTGCAGGCAAGTAGGGCAGTCAATGATTTCAGTTTTATCACTGAAAAAGGCAAGAGGTGAGAGGTACTCGGGTGATGCTGGCTTTCCCTTTCGCTGCTGTGACTTGATCTTTTCTGACTGTTCATGTAAAATTTGTGAACAGGGAGCTGGCAAATAACATGGCTGCAGCCACAATCAGAAGTGGGGAAAAAGATCAGTGGAGACAGTTTGTAGCAAAATGTAAGATATTGCACCAGATAATAAGAATTGGAAGCCAGCTTGTTCCTAATAGTATGAATCTTAGCCCTAGGTATCATCCTAGCCAGTGACTTTCAGTGCTTTATTTTGCCTTTTTTTTTTTT
>VZRF01006260.1:100867-219785 GCA_013396875.1 Vireo altiloquus
TAAATTTTGAAAGCACGAAACTGAAAATGTTAAAGCATATTAGGATAGCATAAGTTCTTTGTATTCCACTTCCAGAAAATCAGACCTATTGAACAAAATGAATCCTATGAAATTTCCCAGCCCAGTTTGCTGGGTTTCAAAGTGTTTGCTTCAACTGAAATGTGCTTTTTGCGCTGAAGTAAAAGTTGGTTGCTCACTGAGAGCGGCGCTTCTCATTGTCTGTATCAAGTTATTGCCTCATATGATGATGAAAATCATTTGGGTAACTATATTTTCATTATTCACTGTGTCTGGGCAAGACAGGATTCTGTCCCATGAATATAATTTCCATTCTCTGCCTTAAAATATTACATAGACAATGAATAAACTTTAGGCCAAACTAATAAATCCCCTGAAATTTTATTGATATGACCCCAAGATGAAAACTAGTATTTGCTAGTATAGTTATTGATCTTCTGTAGCCTCAAAATAAAAACATGCAAAAAGAATGCTCATCATTCTACTGTTTTTAAGCAATCTGTAAGTACAGTTACAGGTTGGGTTGTAAAGATTCTTCTCCAGTTTGTACCATGGAGGCTCTGGTGAGCAACTGAAATTACATGTAGCTTATATTGTTTTGAGTGTGAATAGAATTTACTGCCTAAGTTGTCCTTGGAGGTGGTATTTGTGTTCTCTGTGTGTGTATTAAGTTATAGCTGTAGAGAGCATTGACCACATCTTCCCCAAAATATCTAACCAAAACATCCACAATGCCTCCATGGACACGTAGAAATATTCACCACTGTGATTCTGTTCAATCACTCGTTTAAGTACAAAGCTCAAGGCTGATTCCTTAAAGGAAAGGAATTGGCGAACTGGAGTGTACAGAGGGGATGGGAAAAGGCAGGAGAGAAACAAATCCTTATACCTGAGCTGATTTCATTAAAGTCTTCATAAGGAAGTGACACAGTTTGAAGTATTTACTTCTGCAAGATTCAGAATTAAATCTCAACAAAGAAATTAATTTCCCAGTGTAAAGTCACTCAGCACAAACAGAAATTTCTGGAAGAAGACAGTGATGAAGGTGACATACCAAAAGGCTGCAAGAAGACAACTCACTATAGAAAGTAGGCAGATTGAGTTTGAGGTTGAATTTTACGTAGGAAAAAGAGATATTGAGCAGTGCAATGTAAAATTATTTCCATTTCCTTAGGAAAAAAAATAAAAAGAGATATTCTAAGAGATTAGGCAATTTGCAAGCATTTCCTGAAGCTGACACAGGAAGGGCGTGATCAGTAGCAAGGTGAGATGAGTTCTCTGTGGACCACTGGACAAGATTACAGGCAAAGGAAATCAGACAGCTTGAAAAGCAATAGGGCATGTATTGATTTCAAGCTGGACACAAATCAGTGTGTCGCTGCTGACAGTTCTGGGTACTAGAGTGAAAGACATTAGGGTGTGGAAAAAACATGAAGCTAAGTGGAAGACAATAAACTGTATGTTAAAATGTATGTTAGAGAACCAGAAAAAAAGGTGGATGGATGGAAGATGTTCACTTGGAGCACAAAAACTCTTTTGTGTCCTTCCTCTTGTAAGACTGAGCTTGTAGAAAGAACAGGAAATGAAGACTACTTAACAAGGGTTGGGAAATACACTCTGGCCATGGAATGGTCCCCAGGTGAGCACCACTGGTTCGTTCTATTACCCAAGTAGCACAGGATACTTGTGAATGTGGGTTGTATTTATACCATTCATTTAAATTTTGTTAATAGATTTTGGTTTGGAAAATATGATAATAAGAACTGTTACATTAATGACCTCTGGAGATGACAGATGGAGCAGCAGGAAAATATCCATTACAGACAAGTGAAATGAGCCAAAATGAAAGGTCTACATATAAGAAACAATAATAAAATAAATAGTGAAAAGTTGGCAAATAAAAGAAAGGAAGCCTGTAAAACTCAATATACCATGGGAGATAAATAACATTGGGAAAGCATGCCCAAATCTGAAGGGGGTATTTGAGAAACAGATGAGAAACTGATTTGACTGATTTATAAATCTGATGAGTTTTAAAATATTAACATATTTCCCTTTCATTTGTAAGATTTTTCAATACTGATCAAATAATATCTGTAGGGGATTGCCCAACAGAGAATTATATAATTTAGGAATTTGCTTTGGCAAGACTATAGTTATTGCTTGGAGAATTTCTGTGGGAGATCTGGAGGGGAATTAGTTTTAATAAGATATTCTAATTACCACAAATATGTTGTAAGAATCTGGGCTGAGGGGTAAGCAGACCTGTACACCCTGCAGACCTCAGTGTTTTCCATTATTAGTGAGAAAAAAAAAATATTTTGTTTTGCTTTTGTTAAATTATGTAATTACTTAAATAGCTTCTCAATAGGCAACCTTTATGGTTAGTAACTTATTTGGATCCTGAAAGTCTTCCTTGGATACTGGGAGACTCCTAGGGGAGCATCAGGATTTTACCAACTGTGTTATTAATATTTGATCTTTCTCTATAAAACTGTTAAAGCTGCCTTGGGTGATTTATACAAATATGCAAGTCCCCAAAAGAGCACATATAAAGGGATAAACCTGGGTAAGTAGCTATATTTGAATTAGAACATATTTTCTCGTTAAAATCAGGAGTACATCAAACAGTTTACTGCAAAAGCAATCTTCTACCCTGCCTGTAATGTACATCTTACATGTTGTCAAAGAAAAATGATAGTCTATAATTTTATAGGTTGGAAATGGAAAGGACATCACTGTGTAACAGGGTATCTTGTTATTCCAAGCAGGTGGCAAGATACTGATAACAAGTGAAAGCTCCTCTCTGCTTATGTTCCTGTGTACCTCATGCCTACCTCTACAGTATCTGTGTTTGTGTTGTGCCAGTGGACCCATCTTACTGGAAGGGAGATTTTCAGAAAAATATTCATCCAGTGATGTATTATTTTCCATAGCAGTTTTGAAAACCCCCAGAGCAATTATAGTGCTACTATGTGCTGTCACTATAGTGTACATAAAAACTCTTTTAAACTTGATAAAATATATCCTGGGCATCCTTTCTAGGGCAAAACAATGTTTTTATGACAAGAAAAATTATGTAAGAGATTAGATAGACAATAGTGGCTTGTAGATAGCCACTATTTTGACCTGTTCATTTGCCCATTGGAAAGGAAATAAAGTTTTATATGGTCCCAACTTGGGTTGCCTTCTCTAAGAAGTCAAAGTCAGAGCCTCTTTAAGTGGATAAGATTTGATAGATGATATCAATAAGTACATCTAGAAGCATCCCAGCTGAAGTAAAAGGTATCAAAATCACACAATATGAGAAATTATGGTTGCCTTCTGTCATGCACATCTATCTCATGCATGTTTTGACTGTTGGTAGCATTTAATGCCAACTGTTGTTAATCATCTTTAGGTCGTGAATACAGGCTACTGTGTCCACCACAACATTCTTCTCCTTGGCGCTACTTTGATAAACATAAGAGACAAAGTAACAGCTTTTAATTTTTTTAAGTCTTAATACCCCTGTTTAGATAGGAAAATCACAATGATTCTAAACTCTAAAAAATTTCCCGTAGAAGGAGTTTAGTCTGTATGTGCTAAAGAAACACATGGTAGTTTGAAATGTTGGGAAATATGTTTGAAAACCACATTGCTATATATTTAAAATTATATCCAATGAGGACACAGTCCAAAAGGACTCATGACACTTACCCAAGAACAAATGCTGCCAAAGGATGAAAAATGAAGACCCATCTGAGAATTTTTTATCTGCATCCCAGTTTTTGCAATCAACACAGTCGTTTTCAAATGGTTTTTCACTCATTTGGCCAAGGGAGGATTTTTATAGAAAATGAAGAAACAGTAATGTGAGTGTCCATGAAGGAAAGGCAGAAAAAGAATGAATAAATGGTGTGAAAAATAACAGTTACTTCACAGTACATGTTGCAGATCATCTGAAGTTACACAGAAACACCCTGCAGAAAGAGTGATTCAAAAACCCAATAATCTGATCAGAGCCTCTCATGATTAATGAGAGAGCTACTGGAGCTGATGTCATTTAACTGTGTCAGTGAAATACAATATAATGGTGTCTCTATCTGCTGAAAATATTCACAGAATTTAAAAAACATCTCAGATGTTATCTTATCAAGACATGATGTAGTTTAGAACCCCCTCTGCAAAATTTACTAAAAGGTCTCATCTCAAACAATCCTGTTCAGCTTGCAGTGTTTTTGAGTTTTGGCTGCAATACACTGTGGAACAAAACTGGATGTTACAGCAGTCGTTGCCCCTTCCCACTAAAAAGTACCATGATTTTTCAAGTTGTCTCTGCCCTGATATCCTTTTATTGGAAAAAGGCAGCTTTTTGATTTTAATGTAAAGAATTTTCCAGAGCTCATCTGCAGAACCCTGAAAGTCAGCATGACTAAAAATTGACTAAGAAAAAATACTAGTTCTTCTTTTGGATTAAACTGATTTGAATTATTTAGTGTTTACTGAAAATTTAAAGTACATGCATGGGCAATTTCTATGGCTCAACCAAGATGTAATAGCTTCTTACTCTAGAACAAGCAGTTTGTATATATCAAACCACTATTGTCTGCTTTACATGGCATCCAAAAATTCAGTTTGCCTTGATTTTAGTATGGAATGCTGAAGAGATGGTGTTCTATTATCTCCCTTGTTAGTTTCAAATAAACTTGTACTGCTTATGAAATTTTTATGTGCCCTCTGCTTTTTTGCTTTCTGGGAATCTGAAGGGAAAATTATTTTTTGTTACATGGAACCATGGAAACACAGAATTGACAGAGCCTCAAGGCCCCTGGCCTGGCTAATTTTTCTTTTCTAAGACTCATATCAGGAATGAAGGAGACAAAGCTTTTTGTTGTTGTTTCTTGGTTGTTTATTTTTTCTTATCTCAGTTTCAGGAGTGCAGCCTGTGCCTGGCTGTCACTGTAGTTTTCAGAGCTACAATGGCTGCTGCCTCCTGTGTGCAGCAAAACAGTTTTAAAACTTTATCATCCAATAACTAATCGATACATATTCTATTTTTCCTTTTGTACCAATAACAACCAAATCTTACTAACATGTTTCTTCTAGCTCAAATTCCCTCCACCAATGACCCCGTGTTCACCTAACCTCAGGAAATGGAGGAGAAGGAGAAGAAAGAAGAATCCAGAGCCAATGCCCTGAATCCTCCATGTTTGCCTCCATTTACCTGTATACAACAAAACCTAAAACTACAAACCTTCACCCTGTGATATACTTAATCACAATCCATTTCACACTCTCAATGTTTTCAATTCATCCAGGAGTGTTGGGAGCTTTTTCCAGGGGCTCAGATCCTGTGTTCCCCTGGGGCGCTCAGGGGGGTATGGGACCCCTCACAGCCACAGGAAAATTTTTCCAGCTTTCCTGGACTCCAACACAAAATCATTAAGGTTGGAACATCAAGTTCAATCATTAAGCTAGCACCACTGTGTTCAAGACCTAAACCATGTCCCCACGTGCCACATCTATAGCCTTTTGAACGTTTCCAGGGATGGTGATTAAACCACTTCTCAAGTAACCTATTCCAAGTCTTGAAAATCCTTTCAGTGAAGAAAATTTTCCTAATATCTAACCTAAGCCTCCACTGGCACAACTTCGCATCATTTCAACTTCTATGAATTTTTACTTGGGAGAAGACGCCGACCCCCTCACCTGGCTGCACCCTCCTTTCAGGGAGCTGTAGAGAGTGATAAGGCCTCCCCTGAGCCTCCATCTCTCTAGGCTAAACACCCCCAGCTCCCTCAGCTGCTCCTCACAGGACCTGTGCTCCAGACTCTTCCCCAGCTCCATGACCCTTCTCTGATCACTCTCCAGCACCTCAATGTCTTTCTTGTCATGAGGAGACCAGAACTGGACACAGGACTAGAGGTGTGGCCTCACCAGTGCTCAGTACAGGTCACTGCTCTGGTCCTGCTGGCCACTCTGTTGCTGATACAGATTAAGATACCATTGGCCTTCCTGGTCACCTGAGCACACTCTAGTTCATGTTCAGCTTTTGACCCACACCTCCAGGTTCTTTTTCATCAGTGTCTTTACAGTCCCTCTTTCCCAAGCCTTTAGAACTGTCTGGGATTATTGTGACATGAACTTCTCACCCAGCACTTCATCTTGTTGAACCTCATCCAACTGGCTTTGGTCCATGAATCCAACCTGTCCCCCTCAGACCCCTCAGTCTTCTGGCCCTCCAGCAAATCACTCTTGCCCAGTCTACAAATGAGAGGACACTCAATCCTCTCATCCAAATCATTGATACAGACGTTAAACAGGACTGTCCCCAACCCTGAGCCCTGGGGAACATCTCTTGTGACTGGACACAAGCTGGATTTAACTCCATTTATCACAGACTCTGAGCCCAGCAGGTCTATAACTCAACCAGCAATACACCCATCCAAACCATGAGCAGCCAGTTTCTCCAGGAAAATGAGAGTGAGAGAGTGTCAAAGTCTTTGATGAAGCCAGGTAGTCATCTACAGCCTTTCTCTCATCCAGCAAGCAGGTTAGCTTGTCACAGAAGGAGATCAGGCTAGCCAAGCAGGAGCTGCTTTTCATACAATCATGTTGTCTGAGCCAGACCCCATGGTCATGCTGCATGACAACCCTAAAGATGATCTGCTCCATTGCCTTCCTTGGACTGAGGTCAGACTGGAAGGCTTGTAGTTTTCTGGATATCCTTCCTGTCCTTGCTGTAGGTGGACATCACATCTGCTAACTTCCAGTCACCCGGGTCCTCCCTGGCTGACCAGGACTGCAGGTAAATGGTTGAAAATGGCCTGGCAAGTTTCTGCCAGCTTCCTCAAGACCCTTCGTCTTAGGGTGTTTATCACATTCATCATACTCCATTCCATTTTTAACCAGAACAATAAAGACAAAAGTGCATGTAATAAAAATTAATCAGTGGAGGATTTCTGTAACCACAGAGGATGTGGAGAAAAGTTTATCAGATTTTCAAGTAAAGATACTGCATGGATAATTGTGATCACAGCTAACTTCATCCTAAGGTGGGGTTATGATGGACCCATGTCAGTTGCAGTTAGGTCCAGACTAGGATGTATATCTAGAACTGGTACTTGACACAGAAATGAATACAATTGACATCTACTGTATCTTGGTCTTGATTTTTTAAAATACATCTTTATGAGTGACTAATTTGAATTATTAAATAGAAATCCTAAATAGATAAAATATAAATGGAAACTACTACTTCTTCAAAATTACTTGTTCTATTCAATAAGATGGTTTAATTTATAACCTGCATCAAAATATGCAAGAACCTTATGCATGTCAAAAACATGATTTCACCAAGATGAAAATTGAAGAGTAAAGAAAATGTAATTTGTAAATCTTGACTGACCTGCTAAGGTTCAAAGCCATTCTTTCTCCTCAAGGCCCTCTGAGAGCTTTCAGCAAGCAGTAAAAGAGGGTGCAAATATTGCTTTATGGAGCTAAGCCTGTCATCACCATATGGACATTTTCGTGAAAACCACACATGATCAGGGTGGGAAGAAACAGATAAAGGAGACAAGAAATTCCTCAGTGCTTTGGTTACAGAGCTGCTATTGTCCTTCCGTGCTTGTGAGAAGCACATGGGCACTCTGGACAGTGAGCAGACCTTCTAGCACGCCCACAATGCTCTCTTTCACTATGGCTTTGCAGAGAATTTTACCACCCATGAAGAGGAAACAGGGTAAAGAGAGAAAGGCACTCTAGATGCTCCCCTTAAGCTATACTTTCTGTGGCTGCATCTGCAAAAACCACAAAGGATTATTAACATCCACTCACTTGACTGAATTCATCCTAATTCCATCACAGAAATACTTGCAATCTGCTCAGCTTCTATACTAGTAAAGTCTTAGGTAACCAGGCCATCATCTGCCCAATATAAAAACATGATAAGAAATACTTTTTTTTCTTTAAAATATTTGCACACCTGAAAAATTTCGAAGATGCAAGAAAACCAATGAAAATATACTTAAATATTTTTAGACAAGAGAAGGTACATCTGATTTAATTTTCAATGTTTTCTTGATAAAATGGTGTACCTTACTGTCAAATTCCAATAAGCAAATGCCTCAAAATATCTTATTCTTCTCCAATGTATTGAATAACTTCTGTCCTACCAAAAAAACAGAACAAATGGATCTGTGAAATCAGATTGTTCTCGCCTTGCTTTGGTACTTTGGTACTTTGGTAGCCCATTTGGATTAGTGTACCTGAGTACATGTGCCTTGATTTTACTAGATCCAAACCAATTTCCAGCACTTGAGGAGACAGTCCTTTTTCCTGTCTTTCCATGCAAGTCACATTATTTGGCCATTCAATAATGGAAGTAGAAGAGCTATCACTCAAAAAGCATAACTAGGTATTTGATGTGGATGATTATGCTAGGAAGGCCAGATTAGAAACCCATTTTCTCTTGATATGTGTGCACAAAATCGGAGTAATTTTCCTACATGAAAAGCTTTAAAGGTCACTCACTTTTTAGAGCATTTAATTCCTGGATGAACCAAATTTTAGGTTCTCCACTTTTACTTACATTTGTATTTTATTAGCAATAGGCATAGAGATAAAGAAGGATAATTTTTTAGAGTTCTATCTAAGTTATATATCAAGCAATGACCTGCTCAAGGCATTGATTGTTGTGAAATAAAAACGTATCGTCTCCTAGTGAAGAAATCTTACAATTGAGGGAAAAGCAGATGCTGATACAGTGTTATCCATCCTATTTGCCTGAGGATTAAACAGCCTTTCAATTTCACTTGGGTTGAAAGACAGTTTGTGAGGATTTGCAAGTCAGTTATAAATTGAGATTTGAAATTTTAAGGGTTGTAGTGGCCAAGTGATAAAGCCTCAAACTGACTGTGAGGAGCTTTTGATTGAGTGATGCTGGTCTCAGGTCAAACAGGGTAACATCAGACATCAGATCCACTCTCACTATGCTACACACCATAATCTAGTGGGTAAAAAGTCTGCATCCCTCTGGGTATCTGTGAAGTACCTGCAAAGACTGAAAATCTCCACATGGCAGAGAAAATTTTGTAGGAATTGTAATCATGCAGGAGAGAGCAGGTAGGGGAAAGGGCCTCACATCGAGGGAGGAACAAAGACTCTGCTGGGGCTGCCTTATATTGAGCTCGGTCATGGGGCAAATCACTTGGCAGCCAAAAACAATCACGTTGGCTGCCACTGTCACTGTTGGCTGTTGAAACAAAAGAAATATAAGGCAGGAAAGTAAGGGGGAGAGGAGTTGTGATAGCTTCCTATAAACACTCTATGTTCCTGAAATACCTGAATTTGTATACATGGATGTTCTCCATAAATATGCTCCAAGTATATGGAGAGATAGAATTTAGTAATTACTGATTTCACTGAGACAAAATATATTGTGTGACTTTTCTCTGTGTTAATTTCATAGTCTGCTTATGAAAGGCTAGTATGCAGGAATCTGTTTCCATTATAGACAAGCATGCCCTTACTTATAATCTATATTTGAAAATCCCATTGAAATGCACATTGTAGTTAATGGAGTTGGTATTGTCTTCTGGACAAATAAGTGAGAAAAGTCTTCATCACTGACAAAGTAAAGAAGTGTGGACTTCCTTTTCTCAGACAGATCAAAAATAGTTTTTTTTATAAATATGGAATTTAATTCCACTTTAATAAGAGTCTCAAAAGAATAAATATTATTTTCCATGGGAAAAACTTCCAGGGAAGAAGATTAATATTTCAATGGGTCAGATTGTATTTTCTGAGTTATTGTAACAGTTTATCATAAGGGAAAAGGCCATTGTTCTGGGTACTTTTTCAAAATTATGAGGATAGTGGATTTTACTCAGAATTATTCTAACTTTGACATGACCAAATATCCTCAATTACACTACCAATTTGACAAATTCCAATCATTTATTGTGTATTTAAGTTTTGGAGTCTTTTTGATTGAGTTGGTTTCTGATTAAACATCTCTGGGTTAGAACCTTACTCAGCCAATGGATTTTTGGGAGGCCTGTTTTGGGAATTTTATTTTTGTCTCATCTTTCCTTTTTAAAGAAAGGAAATACACTGTTTAGCTGTCACCTTTGTGGACGTCAGAGATCTTGGATTCTAATACCACTGCTCTGTTGTGACATAACATTAAGGTAGATGTAGCTGTTTCTTGAAAAAATTTGCTTTATATTTTGACAGAAAAGTATGAAATTCCTTTTAAGGAAGTGAAATCAAATTGTGATAACAGTACATGTTTTCTAGCATGAGCTTTAACTCTTCAGTGATCCTGGAGGGTGGTCAAGTCTGATGGTACAGAAAGAGCAAGTTTTTCCATTATGTGTTAGGAAAATAAATATAGTGTGTCCAGCCAGGACAGGATGAATTTTTTGCAGCAGTCAAGAGGGGCTGTGTCCAGGACCCCAAGGTTGTTCTACATCACTTCACCTCATTTTCTGGGGATGAGGAGGAAGGCTCTCTTCCACCTGGGGACTGCATGGAAGCAGAGACCAGCAGGGTGTTTTCAGAGGTATTCCATGGGAATCATTTGCCTCTTTCTTGTGCCCTCTGTCAATAGCATTGTTGTTACTACTGTTTGTTCTATCTCATTGCTTTTTCCAGTTAATTGTTCTTATCTCAACCCACAATCTTTACATTTTATGCCTCTAATTCTCCTCTCCAGCCTGTCCCAGGGGAGGTCGGGGGAGGGGTGAATTAGTGAGCAGCACATGGTTCGGAGTGGTTTCAGTTGGAACACTAAATTGGAGAACACCATTCTGAACAACAACAGCCTTGGTGTTTATCCAGGGTTGCATGCAAATTGACATCCACTTTCAAATACTGAACATGTTGAAATGAGAGGACTTGAAACTTGAAACCAGAGTTTATGAATGTGAAATATTTAGGGCTCTCGATTTGTTCTACTGAGAGTTATACAGGAGAAACTGCTAGTAATAATGATCCAGACAAAAGAACTATGTCTAGTCCAACGGTAAACAACATGTAAATTTTTAAGGATATATTAATTCAATCTGTTCAGTTAAAAAAACAATATACAGCAGGCTTATTTATGGAAACATAAAACCATTTACAAAACACTTTATCACAATATTTATCTCTGCCTGAACCTCAGTTTAAGATTCCAAAAACTCAGACAATTTTTGAGCTTTATTTAAAACAGTATCCTTCAATACCTCGTATATTTTAATAAATCATGTTTCCATCAATTTTCCAAGACTAAAGACCCAGCTGGAGGTTTATCCATATATTAATAAAGTCCCTGGAAGACAACATTACCAAAAAGTTTTTCTTAAAAGCATTTTATCATTTTAGAGATCACATTGTTTTAAAAATGTCATTTTCCAGCTATTGGAAAGTTCAGGAAGCTATTGCATTAATTAGCTGATTTTAAAATAAAATGTAGCCCTTATTATGACCTTGCTTTCTCTTGAGACTTTTAACTGCGGTTCAAGTAAATCAAATATATCTTGGTTGTAAGGGGACTAGTCAATTGTAATGAACTCAGACAGTTATACTTTTTCTCCTTCAGGAACTATTCCTGACTGTCTGAAACACTATTCTCATTCTCTTGTACAAAAACATATAAAGACTGAACAGCACTTCTCGCTAGGCTGTGGCACAGCCTGTGGGATCTGGGGTCCAAAACACATGTGGTTGTGTTGACTGCTGCTTCTCTATAAGCCTTATGATGGGGCATGGACAAGTTTCAGTCTTATGAGACTTGCTTCACTGACAAAAACAGAAGAAATTAATACCTTCCCAAGAATAGTCCAAGTTAAAAAATAACAAGAAGTTGAAACTTAGATTATTACTGGACTAATAAAGTAAGGAAAGGGTGGGACCTAAAGTTTGGTTTTGTTTTTTTTTTCACATCTGTCCCTTTGAATGTACACAAAATTATGCAAATAGAGCAAGGGATGGCAGAAGAAGCTTGTTTGCTCCACATAGATGGAAAGCTCTACTGGAAGAAGCCCTCTTCCTTGACTGTAGCTACATTCACTAAACATTGTCAATAATCTTGCTCATTTTTTGCCTTTTGGATGGCAGTAAAGAGAACATCCATTTTCTTGCTTTTTAAATTAATATATACCCCAGGGTTCAACCAGTGGTGTTCATAGAGCTCCCCTAGTCACTGAAAGGCTATTCTCTGCCAACTCTGAAGAGTAATTTCATCAGCAGAAGTCCCAAATGAGTGAACAAAGGCAAGTGTAACTGAAGTATCTTGGAAAACACAGGCCTAGCAGCTTCAGTTTCACCTCTGTCCCTATGAAAACCAAGAAATAAATCCTCACAGAAGCCATCTCTAAACATGAAAGGACAAGAAGGAAATTAGGAACAGCTGGACTGATTTTTTCAATACCAAACATAGATCCAATATCTGGATCTACAGTGCTTGTTCTATCTGGTTTAGAGACAAGTAGGCTAAAGTTTTATGAAAAAATATGGAGAGCAAAGAATGTTTTTTATATTGATGTTACCAAGGGTTTCAACACAGTAATAAGTTAGTTATTTTAAAGAGATAGACTGTTCAAAGTGAGAAAAATAAGTGAGTTTCTGAGCCTGGAGAGTAGCATAGCTAGCAATTTTTTGTGAGTGATATTGCTCAAGGTTTTAAAATGTGAACATCTTCTTCAATGACCTTTGTAGGAATATTATCTTATCAAGCTGATGTCAGATTTTGGGGAAGAACTGATAACACAGGACAGAAAAGCAACTAACCTGCAATAAATCAGAGGAATTGTGTGAAGTTTATGATCATGGTGAAATTATGCATCTAGTATGGAGGAAGCCCATTCTCTGGTATAGGTTGGGGAAGGGATTATTTCCCTCTATTTGACATTATCAAGGTAACCTCTGAGATATTTGTGTCCAATTTTAACCTTCTCTGTGCAGACAAATTGGGGTGAGACCAGTAAAAGGCCATAGCGTTGATTAGGAGCAGGTGACACCTGAGGAGAGGACAAGGGAACAGGGTTTTTTGGCCCAGAAGGAAGCTAATTACAGCCTTCCTCTGCACAAAGCTGAGTTAAGATGGAGACAGACTCAAGTCAAAGCTACAAAGCTAAAGGACCGGAGGCGTCACACATGGTTTACAGCAGGGAATATTCTGGCTGGTTTTAAGGAAATCTGTGGACAGTGAAAGTAGTAATGCAGTGGTCATCCAAAGAGGCTAAAGCATCTCAATCCATGGAGACCTTTAAAACCTGATGTGGCACAGCCCTGAGCAGCCTGATGTAACTGTTGTATTAAACTTGCTTTTGAGACTGAATTCCACAGGCCTCTTTCAACCTAAATTTTCCTGTGGTCCTATTGAATCAATGGTAATACAAGCTAGTGCTCTAGCTATGAAGTGTGAGCAATGATTTTCTCCAGATGATCAGGATCAAAGGCAGCTGCTCAGTGTAGGGAGGGTGCACCCAGAGATGGGGCAAGGACACACTGAGAAATCTAATGTGCATAGAAGTCTGGGTAATCAATAATCCTAAGAGGCTAAAGTGGAGCCTCTGTGAGTCATGGGATATTGTCAGCTACAGTTCCCTCCAAAGCAGCCAGAATCAGGCAAAAACTGCCTTTTGCTTGTTAGTACTGTAACAAGAAGTAAGAAGCACTTTTGAACACCAATCTTTTGCTGGTGTGCACTTTACTAATAACTACATAAGGCAGGGTGAATTATTAATGTATCTGCACTAAATTCTGATAAAAGGTTACCTTTCAATAGGCTAAGAATTTTCAGGAAGGACTTTTTGTTTAACTACTAACAAATAGACATTTTGTTACAGTTCCCTTCTTTTCTAATGCAGATACCTGACTGTTAGATTATATACTACCTTGATGCACTTTTCCAACAGAAACAACTGTGAGCAAAGTGAGTACATTTTTGATTGTAGTTCTAAACTGTAAACTGTATCACACAGTATAACTTGCCTTTGATGCTGTGAACTTCAACAAAGTACTTAAATAGCTTATATCTTCATTTTATAATGATTAATAAAAAACGTTGTGTTTAAAAGGTTGAAAGTGAGAAAGAGCATATTTTAAGTTTCAGTGCTCAGGGAATAAACAAGTAATACAGTTCTGGTCATAATGAAGCAGGTCACCAAATCAAGACACCGTATGACAAGGAAGTCATGACCTCTAAAGTCATTAAATCTTATTTCTTGCTATTTAAGATTGAAATGAGAAACCGAAGCTGAAATAAACTAATGGGCTTTGAAAGTTTCTCTGGAGGCTTAATGAACTCAAGGAGAGGAAAGGACATTTCAAAATTGTTATAGCTCAATATTAAAGTTAATATTTCATACATTTACTCTTTAACTAGGAAGCATAAAAAAGAGTCCCAACACACAGTAGAATTGTGATTCTATTATATAGATAACCTCAAATAATACATAATTTCAATGATAAGTGGGCACTTCATGGGACTGGCCATTCTGGAGGACCCCATCATGGAGAAAAGAGATGCTACAAAATATTTATCTGAATTGCAACTTACAGGATAGTGCTCACATCCCAAACCCTCCTTTGACTAATCTGCAGTGTCAAAGGACTCACTCAGCCTGTATTAGCCCCTGTACCAAAGGTCTAGATGGAGCTCAGACTGCTTCCCATGTCTAGGGTTAGGGCTCAGGATGTGCAAAATAGAAGTTGTTAACAATTTCTTTTCCATTCCTTGCAGCTTTGACCTTATACCCAGCTCACATATATGCAACCAACAATAATAATCTGAATAGACAATCTTACATCTGCCCTGAACTTCCAGGGTACTACACAAGCATCAGACCTTGTAAAATAGCCTAGGGTAGATCTAGCACAGATTCAAAATGATTTTTCTTTCCCATGAACATCTCATTTCTGAGCTTTCTAAAAGTCTCTTACTGTAAAATGAGGATGTCTAAGCCAAGGTTAAAATAGGGAAGGCTTATTGCAGCACTGAACTTAATGGATTTTGTTATGGTTGGATCTTTTGTTCTTCAAAATCTATTTAATCCGTATTCAAAGAATCCTGTGTGATTTCAGAGGATTTTGGATAACACAAGATGGCTTATTGCAGTCACTGTAGTTGATTTCTCATAATGGCACACATCCTTGTAGGTAGCACCTAGGTGATACAACTCCTATGAGTTGTTTGGTTCTCTAAGTAGTAGAAGGACTTAGAAAAGTAAGAGAAAAGACTCTGTCTGCTCACATTTTTAACAGGACCGAGGCTTTCCCCCTGATCATGATGGCAATGACAGTCCTCGCTTCTATTTATCTCAAGAGCAATATCTGGGGATTTTTTTCTTTCTTGATAACATTTGGTCTTGTCCCTGTCATGGTAATAGTGTACTAGCTTTATTATTCTGTTCCCCTGCTCCCACTCCAGTTGAAGCACTGACCTCTTTTGTTCTTTTACCATATCTGATGGTAGTAGGTTTACTTTCTGCTGTTACGCTTTCCTATGTATTTATCAATCTGGTCCCATTTTTTCCTCAAGAAAAAAAAAATATTTAAAGAAAATTAGGAAAGCTGAAAAGAGGTGGGACATTTTTCCATTCTTCATCTTGTTTTTTCATATGAGCATCCTGTATCTAGAGCAAAAACTATATTACTATTTTAAGTGGAAAATAAAAGAAATGGGTAGGAGCAAGACCAGCCCCATTTCCTTTTGTTTAGACTTGTAATTTCAGCTTTTGCTTCAGAATATCGGGAAGTAGTGCTAACACTTAGAATAAAATTGAGGATTTTAACCATTGAAAAAAGTTGTTTCCTACAGTCCGTCCAAAATGTTGGAGAAAAATGTCAAGAAACCTTAGTTTTAGTTATGCATCTCTATTTCCTACTAGTATAGTAATTTCTTATTTTTAATTGCAAGACACAATTGAATTATGTAATTGAGTAGCCATGTGTGACAACAAAATTGACCCATGATCAGTGGGGATAAGCAAGCAAGTTAAAATTCACCTGTTTCTGTTTTTTTTTATTTTTGCCCAGAAAAACTCCGCAGGATTAATTGAACAGATATAAGGGATAAGAAAAAGAATTGCCCAACAATATCTCATTTTAATTTGCCACCTTTTTAGAATATCTGTCATTATGGTAGGAACATAGCATAGGAGAAGGACAATCTGTAGAGTTACTGTCTCTTACAAATTTATTTAGCCTTTATAGTAACTTCGTATCACAAGGAAAAATAAAAAGAAATAACATGCTAAAATACATTGCTTATAAAATAAATATCTGTGTCATAGATTTGTGTCAGAGTGCTCTATCCTTGCTGAAACAGTTATTTTAAAAAATGGCTTATATAAAATAGGTTTACAAGGGAAAATTTTGCTTATAATGTGATTTCCCCAGAACTGAAGTTAATTCAATCTCAGAAGAGCCAAAATCACTAAACATAGGCAAGAAGAAACATTGAGGGCTTCTCAGCTTAAAAACTGGTCTGAAGTTTCAGTGAATGCAGTTTATAAATGCCAGCATTTCAACTCGTAACATTAAAAAAAGAAAAAAAAAGGAAAAAATGCATTGATCAGCAGCTTGCCTAAAGATTTTACAACTACTAGTTGCAATAAACTTTATGCTATGAAAATAATATTTCTGTCTGTTGCTGAGTAAATCCCAAAATAAAGCACTTCATAATATAAAAACTAAAATTGAAAAAACTAGTGCTAAAAAAAGACCCAACCTCATTAAACACTACAAAAATCTCTGAAACTTGTCGTTCAATTAAATAACAAATATGGCTAGATATGAGACAAGAGATATCTAACCCAGAAAGATATAACATTATTTTTTCATTATTTGTCTTTGTATGATTGAATTTTGGATAAATTTGATTCCTTATTATCAAAATACATATTTTACAGAAGAAAGTCTTCACCATATACATTTGCGAATTTTCGTGTTTTAAAACATAGTTTAAAAACAAGGAAAGCTAACAGTAAAGATTAAAATTCCATTTATATCATTTATATTCCTCTTAGAATCATATTTTGCAGTAGAACCATATTACCCTAGGTTAAAAACCTAAATATCTATTATCTTCCTAGTATCTGAATCTCAGAAGACATTGTTAAAAACCTACCAAGCCATTCCCTGTGAGTTATTTTCACCACCACAACTGGAATGCGTCAGAGGCAAAAATCCTCTGCCTTATCTGAAAAATGTCAAGTCTATTTTTTCATCGGGTCTGAGAGAAAAATATTATTGTAAGGTGAGAAGTGTTATAAACCCCTAAAAATAGATGAAAGTGATTCAACAACACTTGAGAATGTTTTTCTAACTTTCAATTCACATAAGTCTGATTACTATTTTGCCTTTTTTAATTTTCAGTTTTGATTTAATTTTGTAATTTTTATGTAAACCTGACTCATTTTGCAAGGAGTGGTATAGCAGTGCTACCTTAGCTTACAGAAAGAAATTGCTCTCATTCCTGCACATACAGGCTGAGAAACTAATTATTACTGTGTTCATTAAGCAATTTTATGAAAAGCATTGTAAAAAGATACCTAAAGACAGGAAATAATGTTTCCTTTTATATAAATTGGATACATGTCTGTATTAAGCAAAGAGCAAAAGTCTGCCTAGCTGTGGAAAGACCAGATCAAAGGGGCTAGATTAATTGCTCAAACAAATATTTCACACAATTTTAATACATATTAGCAATGTGTAAAAAAATAGTAATCTAGTGATGAAGGCCAGAAATGTGAGAGCAACTGACCTTGGCTCTCATCATTCATGACCTAATCAGATGCATTCCTGCCCTTGCCTGCATCCTTGGATCCCGACTGAATGGTTCAGCTAGTTCTGTGCTTACACAGCTATTTCCAGCTGGTTACTCAATGACATATGAGCCTGGAGGAGGCACAGGAGGAAGACTGGCTTTACATTTCAAATCTGACTTCATATATAGTAAAAGTCTCTTCCAGGTGGGAAAAAAAATCATTCAAGTACATCTATTTAGTAAAGAATTCCAGTTAAAACACAGAAACCATGATGGTCTGCAGACCTGCAAGCATACACCAAGCATTTGGTCAAGTACCCCTTCTCAGAGCTGACTGGGATGCAAAGGGGCCTGCACAAAATTGGGAACATTTATGGACTTTTGAACCCAGTCAGACTATACCTGTGGTATTTATAATGACTGTAAGATTCTGCCAAAGCTCCTCTAGAAAACAAGGACACCTAAGAGTGTCTTTGACCTAACCTGATAGGCTTTAATCTAGTAATATCATGAGACCTCATCTCATTAACACTGCTGTTCAAACCCTGTGAAACATGACTACCACACCTACAACATTCACACATCTCTCGTTAAAGGATGAGGATGATTTTGAATACCGACTTTTACGGGGGGATTTTTGTGTAAAAAGACAGAGATGATTCCTCGTAAATCATTTCTTTCTCTGTAATGGACAAGAATTACAGGTTATTGAGAAGGGACTACTCTGCAACAAAACGCTCTTACTAGAAAATTATAAACCAAAAGTGTCTATGTGTAAACCACAACAAGTTTTGTAGAAGTATCTTCTCCATTCACAACATTTAAAGTATTAGATTTTGGAGTTTATGCTGATACAGTTTACCAACAGCTGATAATCACTGCAAATCATCTTCAGCATATAACTTAAGAGTTCATTATTCAAAAAAACCAATATAGTCTAGACAGTGAAACAAGTAAGGACAGCACAATTGACCTTAACCTTCTGGCCATATCCTGCATTACTTTGCAAAATTCCTTTGTCGAGTACTCTTAGAAGTGTTTGTGGAGATGCATGGCCTGATTGTTAATGGCTTCTGCTCTGACACCTGAAAAAACTTTATTTGTGCATATAATTAGCCTTCTTACTGTTGCATGGCAGTAGTTTGTAATGGGCTGCCTGTTCCAACATCTGGAAATTGAGAATATATAGCTGATAGTTCATAAATTAAGAATAACAAAAGCGTGGAATGGAACACCCAGGGTTTTTCAAGCAACCACACAGATCAAGACAAAGATGAATCATCTTAACCAGTTTTACATGACCTCTGATATGCCCCATTAAAATTAGCAAGGATGCATGTGAACTGAAATATACTGAAAAAATAGCTAGTCAAGAACAACTGTACTAAACTAACCTCTACCTCATTAACAATGATAGTTGCTTGAGTGTTTTAAAGTAAAAGAAGCTATGAGAATTTTTTTTTGGGGGGTGGAGACATATGCAAGGATTTGAGGAACTTCACATGTGGGCACTGCTTATTTTCTGACAATTTGTAGATGAAAACAATCTTGGAATTTTAATATTCCCTTTAAAAAGCCAAAACATTATGTTCAAACCCTTGAAAAGTTCATGAAAAAGCAGGATACAATTTTTTACCAGTGTTTCTTTAATAATAAATTACAACTAGTCTACAGGACAGTGAAAATGTTCAGAGTTTGCCGCTGAGGAGGAAACCAATACCCAGTTTGCAATGCTTCTTCCCTTGCAAATTCGACTTCCTAAATCTTACTACAACCGACCCTGTTAGTCTCCTCTAAATAATCAAAATTAATGCTTTGCCACTTTTGCTGACAACTAAGATGATTTTATGAATTCATTAAGTTGAAAAGAGCAGCTCTGGAAAACTGCTTTTAACTGAGATAATCTACCTTTGTCCTGCATGACTATCCTGTCCCTTTAAGAACAGAAGACTTTCTAAATGTGAAGGTTATGCATTCGTTTGCTGTCCCTTTGAGAAAATGTCCTGGTTTTGATTTACAGGTGCACAACAGGAAGAATGCCTGACGGCCTTTTGCTAGCCCTGCATCACACAGACTGCCCATCAAGCAAGAGATGGAAATAAAAGATGCCATCTTACCACATAGAAGAGGGTAAACCCAACATAAAAGGTTTTGTATCAAAAGCTCCTTTCCAGCAGCTCAGTGGAAGCTGAGGTGAGTGCACAGGTTCCATCATCTCCTCTGACCATTGAGCCCAGTATCACTTTTGCATCCAAACTTGCATCCTGGATCACAGGAAGGAGTTTGGCAGTTGATGTGACCATAGAACAAGGTCAAATCAAGCTACTTCCTGAAGAGTGTCTCTAAAACTTTCCAGATGATGGATAGAGGAATAATGTTAGAACAACTTTTTAATGTATCTTTTTCAATTTTTGTGTAATATGAATGACCTGAAGTAGTCAGCTGTGTTAGCAGACTACTGAGTACTGAACATTTATTTAAATGGAGGTCACCTCTTTAAATCTCTGTGTACAAAATATGCTTTGTCAGACATGCCAATAATCCAAATCCCTTAACTGCAGTAAGATTAGGTTTATTTCAAATACAAGAATGAAGAAACGAAAATTGATTTTTCTAGATATTAGCATTAAAGGGTAGCCAAAGAATAAAATTCGTTTGAAGTTTGTGTGAATAACAATTACAGCACCGGCATCAAGTTTAATCTATTTTTAAGCCCATTTACATGGAAAATGAATTTATAACAAGAAGTTAAGTCCCAAAGGATATAATAAATTATTGCTTTCCCTACAGTTTTGGATGTTTTCTCACCCTTCATTGCCTTCCATATATAACACTCATAGCACAAAGCCTCTAATTATATACAGAAAGTATAATTCTATGAAAGAATGTATTAAGCGGTGTGCCTTACAAGGATATCAAAGGGAAGCATTTTTGTTTTAAAATTGTCTTCCTATTTTAGAAAAAAAATTAAAAATAGTCCTAATAATTACTGGAAATACTGCCTCAAAGCACAAACTCCTTTTAGCCATCCAGATAGATGCTGAGATCAAAAGGTGAGTTGCATGTATTAAGGGCAGATGTTGAGTCAGCAGCTCTTGTTTAGTTTAACAAAGATGTATTCATGAGCATGAGATGAAAAGCCCATTTTGCACATGATTACAATCAGTGGTGAAGAGTTTTACTCATAAATAAGGACTTCCCCTCAGGCTGCATGGTAAACAGCTGGACCTGTACAAAAACAATTATTAAAATCTTTCCAAGATGCTGGAACGCTACCCAGAATAAAATTTTCAGCAGATACTGCCTTTCATCCCTTGTTTTCAGTTTAATTAGCCTTATTGAGATGTAGAGCTCATTAACACGGTCAGAGAACAATGTTAGTATGCTGTTTTGTTATATGAGGTCATATCACTGAGGAAATAAAAAGTTTCCCATTCCTCTCTAAAACAGAATTCAATGAGTTATTCTTGTTATACCATAAATTATAATTAGGAAAAAGAAAGTAATGTGTTCAGAAGAAGAGTTAACCCTTTTGGCAGCAGCAGTGACAGAAGCATTGCCCTTTCCCTAAATCCAAAAGGAGGTTTAAAGTGGAAACAGGAGACTGTACAGTTAATTTCATTGAAAGACTATATTTATGGAGGTTTTTTTACTTCTATTTGTGCTTGAAAATGCTGATTTACAGACATTTATTAGACCAGGAGATGTTTATTTATCTATATATGGCAGCTGTAAGGAGCAGAGCAGGTCAAAGCCCCATTCTGCTAAACACTATTTAAACTGATAGCAAATGACATTCTCCTCCCCGAAGTCATTAGAGTCTAAAATAAATGCTCATAGAATAACCTTCTAAATACAATTTATGCACAGCATAAAGCATTCTATTTTAAGAGAGACATATGGGAAGAAGAAGATTGCTAATAAGGTTACATCTACACACAAGGTTACAAGAAGAGATGTATTTTCCCTGCTCGTGCATCCAGATGGATGTTAGCCAGCTCTGGCCTGGAGTGACCAGGCTCTGTCAGCATAATAACATTGTGGTGGCAAAATACTCAGTCTCTTAGCAGGACTTGTTGGCCCTGAAGCTACTGGGTTTGTGCTATGCAAGGACTGGAGCAAGGCCATGCAGTGCATCAAAGAGAACTGAAACGGGAGCTATTCATGTACGGGTAAGTTAGAGTAAAAGGATTACCTCAACACTGCTTGAATAGAAGCCTTGAACCTGCAACTAACATTGCAGCTACATGCCCCAAAGTGGTATAACCCTCTCTTCTGGGTTCTCTTTAGTAGAAAGGCAATATTCCTCTGGATGTCAAAAAGGACGTCCAAAGGATGTTAAAATAAGTCTTTCCTCCTATGGCCTAATTGAATGATCTTAGGCTAGGGTCTGCCTACACCTTCACTACCTTTTATTAAGAGTAGATGTACACAAAGTGTTGTAAGTGTGATAAATGTCAGGATAACCAAGCTTAGGACTGTGATGCAATGTTTTCTTTTTTCGGAGATGAGAGAATGAATCTGTTGGTCATTAAGGACAAGTCGTAGCACCTTAGCTCTCCATTACTGTTCACCCTCCACCAATTCTAATTACTGACGAAAATGAAAAGAAAAGCCACAAAAGCATTGGAAATGTTCAGCAGGAAGGAATTGCTCTCACAGCAGGTGAAAGTAGCCTGAAAAGATCAATTACTCAAGACACTTAATACAAAGAAATTTTTTCCCATGGAGTCAGTAGAGCAGTATTATCAAACGGTTATTATTTAGATATACAGTGAACTGAAATCTAAGATATACTGAACTGTTTTTACTTCATTAAAAACCTGTTTGCATAGTCTAAGATCAAAGCTAACTCTAGCCTTGCAGTTTGCTGAATCTGCATCCTTCTTATATTAGGAAAAAATAAAAATTTTTTTTAAAAAGAAGAGGGAAGGGCAGTGACAAAAGAGAAGGCAATCATTCTGATGGAAAAAACCCAGCATATTCAGAACATACTCCTTTCTCCTGAAAAGAGTCTAGCACATCAGAGAATGGAACAGCACACTGCTAAACTCCTGCATCCAGATCAGGAATTAAAATATTACCCAGCCGTGGAGGGAGGGTTGAGCCCTGAGGGGCACGGCTGGTGGCCGCTTGCCAGCCTGCTGGCCAAACCCCTTGGCCCCACTGTGCTGAGTCTCTCCACAGCTGGGAAGCTCCTACAGAAGGATGCTGTGAGCCACAGTGACAAAAACATCACTAAATGTCAAAGACCTATATCCTCTGCATCTCCCAATTTACTGGGCAGGTGACATTATCCTGGAAGAGATTGAATTGGTCAAACAGGACTTCTCTTTGTGAGCACATGTTGACTGTGCCTGATGGTTTTGTTATCCTTTAAACAACTTTTGATGGCACCCAGCCTCTACCCTTCTCCTCCATGATTTTTCCAGGTGATGAGGTTAGGCTCACAGGTCTGTATGTTTCTGGGTCTTCCCTCATACCCTTCTTGGAAATTGGAATAACATGGGCCAACTTTCAGGCAGGAGGGAATACCCCAGACTCCTCAACCCTGGTAGATGATAGAGGGAATTCCATAAGATCTCCTAGCTCCTTCAGCTCTCTGGGATGTACCTGATCAGGCCCCATGGACTCGTAAGCATTCCCCTGATATAGCTGGTCTCTGACATGTTCAGTGTCGAAACAAATGGGAAGTCCCTCCTCCCACCCTCATGGTCCTTTGTCTCAGAGGACTGGGCAGTCCATGGTCTATTGGGAGTCTGAGAAACTGAGGAAAAAAACGCTGTCTCTGATTCTGTCTTGACTTGAGTGCATGTGTGGCAGCCTTGACTTCTGAAAAGAAGAGAGGAAGCAGGAAAAGAAAGAAAAAACAGATGGATTGCCCACTTCTTTTCCAAGTTCCTCCTCTACTGAATCCATCATCCTTGTCTGAAATTCTTCCTTTGGAAAATGGCAAACCTTATCATTACTTTGTGGACTGTATCTCTCTTTTTTCTATCATTTATTTTCTCCCTCTCTTCTTAACCATCCTCTTTCTCTTGTGATAGCTTTGAAGTGGAGAAGCTTTCAGATGCTGACAGCATTAACATTGAGTCAAATTTGCCTTAGAGATATTTTAAATCTGCCCAACAGTGACAGACTGTTCCTTGCGACCTGAGTGTCGCCGTTCCCTTGACCTGCAAGTAAAGATGGGTCTGGTAAGGATACTATGAGTTATATATCAAAAGCAAAGCATTCAATCCTGATTCAGGAGCAGACAGGCTGATTTCAGGTCAGCAGTACAAATTTCAGCACTTAGGCATTAATAAATGATCTACGTTGCCTTTCTTTGTCAGTGCTAACCACTCTCCTGGGAAGTCTTCTAAATTCCATCTGAAGTCATGGGGAAATATCACCACTGACTTTGGTGAAATTTGCATCAGGTAACCTAATTTGGATAACCTTTTTAACATACTAATATATATCATTGTTTTTCAGACACTGCCTCGTCCTCTATGTGTCCAAATCCTAGGAGAATTATTGAAACAGAAAATCTGGGTTCACCAAGTACATAAAAAGAGACAAGGCTTAGTAAATTTTTACTGTTGTGTGGACCCACCACTGAGATCACTATCCCAGAGGGTTTGCAGGTGGAAAGCTGCCTACAAGTTTCTGCTGAGGCAGATGCGCCTCTATCTAAATTCCGTATTACCTCTGTTTTTCTTCTTCTGGGACTTAGCTAAGACAGGCTGTACTTTTCTCTGTGTTTCAAAAATTTGGAGTCAGACCCAGGCAATCATTTATGTGCATGTCATCACTTAATTTGGTCAAGTAATCTTACTTTTTCTCATACATAAAATTATCAGGGATCTAGGGCAGCAATTTCATTTAGCCAAATGAGGTTTGCTGTCACAGAGTATATTCATGATTAACAAGAACGTACCCTATTTCAAAATTACATTGTGACTTAAATTTTCATATAGTTAGAAAAGTAAAGAGTTCAAAGAAGCTACAAAACCTTTCAGGCATCACTAGCTTTTTAGTAATCCAGTCACTCTTTTTAGTCATAACAGATTCAATTTAACTTTGCATCTTTCTGCCTGCCAGAAAACTCTACTTTTAGTCATCATGAATACTAAACCAGATTAAAGCTATAACATAAAGAACATAGCAATGCATAATTACTTAAAATACCCAAATTCAGTTGGAGTAATTCACAGTGGCAATATAAAATCATATACTTCAATTAAACTGTTATGCAACATTTTCAATTTCAGCATGATACAGCAAAAAAACAACAAAGCAGCAAGACTTACTGCACAAGGTAAATAATAAGTTAGGTGCTTCAAATTCATTCTGAAAAAAACCTGACAGAAACAAAATAAACAAACTAATACACATAAAAAAGGTTAATGTTGATGTCTCATAGTCACTACATATCTAGGCAAAGAAAAGGCAAATCAGCACCACATAAGCAGAATACGGAAAATAATGAAAGATTAATTTGGCTCGGTTTCTTCAAAATAGTAGAATACCTGGACATTCAAGATGACACACCTGACTTAGTATAATTTGCTTCTTGTGAATGTAACCCTCAGGAAAATACCTACTTTGTTTTACATGAGCACTTTCAAAAAAGTGAACCCTGAAATACCTTTACCAGAACCTCTGTATTTTGGGATGATTTCATGCTCCACATAATAAAACATTTTACCTCTTTTCCATGGCAGAGTGCAGAAACATGCATTTGTGACTTCAAGAAAGCAGTCTTTAGTACCCTACACACAACGTTTAGGTCCCCCGTGTAACAACATTCTTTTGCTGACTTGCTAATCTGCCCTGTTATCCAACTTTTGATGCTTTCAGCTGTTTTGTACAATGTGCATGGAAACAGGCTTTTTCAAGGCCAGATACATTAGTTAGACAGACTTATTCCTTGCTGGGGGTAGAGGTGCCACATTTTTTTTTTATATAGTATTTTTAATAATTTAAGGCAGTTAAGACAGAAGACTTGACCTCAAAATCAAGCATAGAAAGAGAGACTTGAATTTATTATGCTCATGAGAATAGATTCTGAAATGATAGGATACACATACACATTTATATTGGGTAAACCAGATTCTGTCCTATTTCCTCCTGTGCATCCAGGCCTTGATTTAGCCTAATTTTGAACTAATTTTTGTCTGAACAGGGATGATACAAAAAAAGTGAGAGGGCTTGACATTGAGTTTATGTAGTTACGAGTTACTGAAGTTAAGCACACAAATATTTTACTCAAGCTAACATTGCAGCTTTGATTAAATGTCTTTTCTTTGAATGATTCAGAGTACAAAACTAAAAACAAAAAGCTTAAAGGGACTTTGTGGCATCTTGGTTTTCCTTTTATGAATAGGTAAAATAATATTAAACAAATAGTGCTCTCCATGTCTTGCAAGATTTATGTGACAGAACCTTGATTGTCCATTTGCAAGGCAGATAAGTAGGTATCATTATCTAAAATATGGAGCTGTTCTATGAAGGTTTAGGAATAAACAAACCATACAGCACAAAAAGAAGCAAGGCAGCTACTGCTTTTCTCTATGTAATCCACTCTTTTGAGACATAAAATATTTCTAGCAAATATTTCTAGTAATTGATACAACTGAAATACATTGCAGAAGGAGATAGAGCCAAAGGAGAATCCCATAGAGAAACAGCTGAGTTCCCACCACAGTGCTGCTGTCATTACAACAGATTTTTTCTTATGCTCTCTATCAAACAATTGCAGCTACTTACCCATTTTTGAATTCTGAGAAAGAAAAATGAGTATATGCTTACAAGTCTAATGCAGGTGAATATTTTGGGGTCTATGTCTGTGATGAAAAAGCTTTATTAACTCTTCAGCAATATATACCTGCAGTGACAAAGTCATCTCCAGAAAAATAACTTGTAATTTACTTTAAATCATGTGAGTTTACAGACTGTGAAAATGTTTTCTGTTTCTTACTAGTTTACTTTTCTCCAGCTTGTTCTTTTTCTTGTTATACAGAAATCACATAATAATCAATAGGCAATAGTATTTCCACTTTCACATCATAGAGAATATGTTTTAAGCCTGCAGAGAAAACGTTCACAGCATATCAGGCACTGCAAATATATCAAAATAGTGAATATAGGCTGACTTCTTGCATCTATTGTAAGGATTTTTGGAAATGCAATAGCAAGCTACGGGGTTGCCAAAATCTTCAAAGGTTTGCTATGAGACTACCCACTGGCCTTGGAAACTGAGCAGTTCTAGGCTATGTTCCCTCAGCATCCACTGTATATATCTGGAAATAAGGGTTAATGTCTGTCATTTGCAGGCTACTCCAACCTTTTAAATAGGCCCTTGAAGGAGAAGACATTCAAGAAATACATTTCTCTGACATAATACAGCAAGCATCCTTATTAATCTTGGCAGTTTTGCTCTGTTGTGTCCTCCTTTGTCCCATGAACATGAACTGCAGCAAACTTGAGAAACAGGAGCTATATCCCAAATTAAACATCTTAAAATAGAGGAGACTTCATTACTTCAGCTGAAAGAGAAGTATCTGAAAGTATCTGAAGGGATCTGAAAGTTGTATTAGAACTCCGATTAGAAAGAGCTTTGGTCAACTATAACAAACACGATTTTTAAAGTTATTTGACCTTAAGTATATGAGGGAAGAAAATGTTCTTAAAAGGAATTTTTTAAACTCACTTTCCCCTTCGGTTGTGATGTTTCAGCAGCAGGAAAAGACTAATTAGTATTTATGCAATTCTCTTTACTCAAGTATTTCAACATTCATGAAACTATACTATTAATCTATTAATCTTAAGTATTAGGCAGATTAAGCAATTTTCCAAAAAGAATGTGGAGACATGGTGCTATTTTCAGGTCCATCTCTTTGAGTAAATTGCCTTTTGTGCACATAGGGGCATCTGGAGTTAATGTTTCAGGTTTCACAACATTGCACCTCCATTCTTTGTATGAATTCAGGGTCCATCCATCCCTGACCTTTTCATTGGCCATATATGCTGCCTATGCATATAGCACCAGCATGGCACATCCCTGCTGGAGTCTGTACAGAATCGGGACACTGCTCTATGATAATGCAGCATTATGTCTCAGTGACAAAATGAAAGCGAAGTGAACCTTACTGAGAAATGGTTTTTCTATAGCACCTGTAGCCAGTGGGATCCATAAGATATCAATGTGAATCCAGTCCGAGTCCAGAGTTTTGTCATTGCTGTCAATGTCAAACGGATTTCTCACGTCCTTGTGTGCTAGCCATGAAATAAAATTCTCTTTTAATTGGTGCAATTAGTTCATAAAAAGTGACACTAAATAAAATACTACTAGTTCCTTTGCTTTTTTTGTTGGGCTTAAATCTGCGGACTGGTAAGTTTATTTATTTATCTTATTATCACTGAAAAAAACTGCCACTGAAAATTAAAAAAGTTAACATTCCAAACTCTTAAAAAGCTGAGATTTCTTAGGTGCCATTGAGAGCACACTTGCAAATAACAGGATTGCGTAAGTGAAAAGTCACTACTACAAAAAAAAAAAACAACCTCATATTTTTCTATTCCAAAAGGATCTCCAGACTGACAAAAATGAGCATTTGTGTGAAAGCTAATTATGTATCACCTGGAAGTAACAGTGCATTATTGAGTTTCATACTTTACTTGCAAGATTTGTTTCCTGACACCAATGAAAGATCCTCGTGTTGGTTTAGGTCTGGTTTTCTCTTCCATTTTGTCCACCTGAGAATTGTCCTACATACATTTCTCTGACTTTTCCCTTATTTAAAGCGTTGTTCCTGGAAGAATGTTTCATTGTGTCATTACATATTTTTCCTGCTTCTTGTTACGAAATGTTTGAAAAGTTTGGATACTTACAACTCTTTTTTTGAAAAGCTAGTACTGCTGACAGTCTCAGCAATCTTTTTCTTTTTTGTTATTGGTCATGCTGTTACTATCCAGGGCAGTTATCCACCTTTATTGGAAAGGAAGGTCACCAAGAGCAAAGACATTTGAAAAAAACAAGAACAATTCTTTCATTTTAAGGGAAGGTTACGTGTATGTATACGTACATTTACAGGCAGGGAAACCCAGTTGAAACCTCTCAGAATGCTATCTGCCAGCTACACAAAACAATTTAGTGCTTAACAAAAGAGCAAGAAAACTGGTTTGATATTTGTCATTTTTCACCTCCTCCCACACAAAGCTAGGAGGATTTGAAGCCTGTGTCAGTACTGCATCACTAACTTCACCTTCTGATGATGCAGCAGAGTAACAATCCAAGCATACTTCCTGAGGTTTTACAGAGTGACTTTCAGGGTACAACACCAGTTCTAATTAAAGTTCTCACGGCATTATAATAAGGAGAATTTCCCTGACTGGAAATGTTACCAGGGAGTCCCTGCAGATGACTTTTTTTTGCTAGCAGAGGCAGGTCTCCTGATCTTTCAGTGCAAATGCTGATAAGCACCGACCCATGAGTTGCTGATGGGTTTGGTTGAGTGCAACCGTAAATCAGATCTGAAAACAGGCCCTAGTTCAGTGAGATTTAAATGAGATTCACTAAAGCGAATGATAATGATAAATAGATGGGAGAGAAAGATAATAATTTTTTCCCAACAATGTTACAAAAGGACTTAAAAACCATTACATTGATAGTTCCTAAAGTGGTTTGCAGAAAGCCCTCATCTGTGTTACATCTGCTCATTGCAAAGTAAATTGCTTATAAAGCTAATGCTTTGCATTTTGATAACTTGCTAATTGAAGAATGCCTTCATCCTTTAAGAATATAAATTATATCTTGATGTTATATGCCTCGTTAGATAACAGGTGTTTGGAGGACAGTTGCTGTACAGAAACACTCGCCTAATTCTTACATAAGAAATCTTGCAATCTTGTTGTACTCAATTGCTGACATTGTATGAAAGTCCTTCATCTGCTAGTCTAATAAATAGTTCCTCAGCACGTAATAATGATTTTAGTCTAAGCATGAGATGAGCCAGCTTGTTGACTGCATTGACTCAGTATGTCCAATCCTATTATTTCTTTGGTTTCAGGTTACATAGTTTGGCACTAATTGTTCTGAAATAGCTTCATTTTAATTGCTGATATTTCTGTTTTAGCGTTAAATCAAACTGTATTTCCATTAGTACAAACAGCAGCTAAGTAGAAGACAATGGAACATCTCACCTCAATTAGGTGGGAAAAATTAATCCAGAGAAAATTATATAATTATAACTAAATAAATTTTTTGAGGTATTTTGATTTCATGTATTATTGCACTATGCAAGTGGCACCTGTGGGTCAGCTAATTTTATATTATCAATCTTAAATACAATACATTAATGACAAAGATAGGATGAGATTCTACATGAATGTCTTTTCTTTCAAACCAATTGCTGCATGACAGGCTGAACAAAATATATGATAAAACCCCATCATTTTAATAAGAAAAGAACATTCTGACAACTCTGAATTTTGTGTTGTAACCCAACTAAATTAAGATTTCTCCCTGCAGGTATTGGAGAAGTGAAAACATGTTTCCCCCTTATCTTGTAGTGAGGAATAACTTACACAAAAAAGACAGTGAAGTAAGGTCCCAAACATGGAAAAGTTTTGGTCTTGATCTCTAGAGAAGAAATGTTAGGTATCTGGTTGTGTCCAATAATTTGTGCTGCACGACATCCTTGTAGGATCTCTATTTTAGCTATATGAGATTAGTTCAATATCACATATTTTTAACTGCGTGTTATGTTTAATGTGTTTTTATTTATTTACAATAAATATTTCAATTTGATTAAAATTTTATATATTTTCCCATCAGATTGTACCATTCTACCAGAAATAAAGCTTTCTATAGCCGCTATTATTCAGATTAAGTATATTGCAGAAGGAAAAAAAAAAGCCAACAACAATTCAGTGAAATAAACCTTTTTCAACCTTAATGGAATGAAATTATTTGGCTGTTTTTCACTTTCTGCAATCATCTCCATGTTTTTACATTATATGGTTTCAAATAGTTTGGCACTGATGACTTATAACATCAAAATGGATTTATTGTAAAATACATTTAAATGAAAATTAATCAAAGTTTGGGGTGGTTCTCATGTCATGCATGAAAGCCACATTTGTGTTTTAAAATAATCTGAAATAAAAAATGAGAGCTTTAGCTAATGTTTACAGAGTACAAAACATGAAGCCAGTTATAAGATCTCAGTATTGCAAAGATGACTGAAATTAATTAAATTTCATGGAGCAAGAAATCAAAAGTATTCTAGAAGGAGTGAATATATGGCTTTTCATTTAGAAGGCAGAGTGACATTCTTGCTACACACCCAGTTCTCATTTTCTTTTAAGAACAGTCTCCAGTTGTTCTGTTGTAATTCATACCTATTCAGTTGGGACTGGTTTTTCTGAGCATGCAAGAAATGAGGTCTCATTTCCTTTCTAAGACAGTCTTCCATATTTCAGTCACACTTCAAACACGTGCAAGTTTGAGACATGAGACAGGTCTCCTGGAAACAGCACACAGAAAAACATCTACATTTCCCTTTCCAGCAGTTCAGGGCTTTTCTAGCAATTATGTTCCTCTTCATACCCCACAGTGGAGAGATATGTGTGGGGGTTCAGTGTATCTTAATGCAGAATTTGTTGTTGGGTTTTGGATGTAGTCTGCTGTCTGTGTGATGAAGGTGAAAAAAATTAAGAGTCTGGCATGTAAAATAATTTAGTGTTGTTCTAGTGGTATAAATCAAGATAAATTATCTGCAACGCCAGAGAAGTATTACAAAGCGGAAATTTCCCCATTTTAGAGCTAAGAGAGAATGAATTGTAAATATTTGTCTCATCTAGCTTCTGTTAATTAAAAATGGAATACACACAGATCTGAAAGCAGAATAACACAGATTCATTTGTTAATTATTTGTCTCTCAGAAGTTCAAAACCACCTTCAGTGTGGTCAGTTCTCTGTTTCCTTCAATTAAAAGTTAATTATCTCTCATTTTAGGGTCCAAGGGGATAAATCAAAGGTATTAATTCAACACTATGCATAAACAGATTCCTAACATCCGTTTGGAAAGTCACTCCCTCTGTAGAGGGGAACTAAAGAAATGTCAGTCTTGAACGTGCCCGTGCTGATGCCTTTCATAAAAGGTGCAAGTGGAAGCTGTCTTGCTAAAAATAATGGAAGGATGAATATTCAGAAGTCATATTTAATCAAAATTAATGTCAACATATGCTTTTACACACAGGACAGCTGAAAGATGGGACTTCAAAGTTCAAATTTTTTGTTTCAGTTGAGGGATCAGAAAATGAGAGCACATTAAGGAATAAGGCATAAGAAAAGTTTTTCCAAAGAACACACATACCAGCCCATGCTGACCTCATGCAAGTTTCGAAAAAGGTAGTCTATCAGAATACTGCAATAAAAAAGCTGGAAGAATAGCTGGAAATGCAATGTATATATGTCAGTACTACAGTGCTTAATGATGTTACAGAACTTCTCTTTCTTTAAAATATCGATTTAAAAATATGAATTCATTAACAAAAATATAGAAAACAATTTTTGAAAAATCACTGTTTTCTTAACTACAGCAAATGTCATTGCAGAGATGAGTGAAATAATTATGTATATTCTTACTTCCACTGAGGTGGAGTATTTTGATGAGAGTGTTCAATTTGTCATTCCAAATTAGGGACTCAAACACTTTATAAGCATCTAATCAATTTTTCAGGTTGTTGCATTGTTTTAGGAAGGAAAATTTTAGTAGCCTGCTTAACTCTATGATTTTTCACCTACTTACCTATTAAATAATGGAAAATCAAAAAGTTCAGTCACAACAATTTGCAGACACCTCTGGTTTCATATACACGTTTCCTAATTTTCCTAATTTCCTAATTCTCCTAATTTCCTATGTTTTTTGGCCTGTGGTCCTAGCGAAGTATTTTATGACTGATGTTAGATTTTGCTTTTCAGAACTAGTGGAATAAATCCAGGAAAAGGACCCAACAGTACTGAAGGGAGGCACTGAATTCTTCAAATTTAATTTTAGATATCTAAAATGGTGTCCCCTCTTTTCAGTCATATGATGCAATTGTTATTTAATCTGTAGTAATTTCAGATGTGGTTTTATAACACAGCAGCTGTCCTGTACCAGTCCAGAAGTTCATATTAATGTGCCCAGCCTCCAGCAGTGTCTGTGAACAAATGAGAGGGTGCAAGACATCAAAAGTATTCTAGAAGGAATGGATAAATGGGGTTCCTCTTCCTAACTCTACTTGCTTCATACTTAACAATATTTTACACTGAGGCTCCTTGAGTTATTAGTACTTATATTTGGTGACCATATGTTTTTCTCAAGTCTTTAAATAAATTGCTCTTCCAAGAACTTGTCCACCCTGTCATTTCATTCCTTCATGTGAACTTTACAATAAAACAAACTTGACAGAGAGCACAGCTTGCTATTTATCTGATTAGGAGGCACCTTTGAACTGGGCTGCTACTAGCATGTTCTGGAGGTGGTGAGAAAATCAATTTTCTTCCCACATGACAGGATGATTTGTGGACCTGCCTTCCAAAATTCTTCTAATCCCAGCTGGAGAGTACCAGTGTACTCAGCTAGACCCAGTAGAGAAGTTGCTTGGTACCTTTGATCATCATTGTTGTCCCTTTTCTGAAGTTTCTCCCTTTCCACTAGATTTTCTACTATTTGTTTTTAAGTTGAGGAGATCAGATCTATGCAGGCCATTGAAGAGAGAGCTGGCAAAATCAAGTCCTTTTGTTCCACTTAATTATTTTCTAACAATTTTCAACTTTATACTTGTTTTGGTCTGAAAATGGTTTGGATAGTGAATTTGACTTTTCATGGGATCATACGGCAAATACACATTTTGAAAATCATCCCCACGCTACAGTAAAGTCTTAGATTTGTTTTGAACATTCCATTACTCTATATTAAACAGCATGTTGTAGGACTGTCACAACATTTGTGCGCCTCTATATCAGTGTGCGAATCCTTACTCATCCCCCTCAGAGGGAGAACAAAAGCCTGTAGACAGTAGGTGAGTCACACATGGCACTTGCAATGATGTGCATGATGAACGTTGGATCTCTATCCCAATGTTAGTAACTTGGATTAGGCTTTTTCTTTCTTAGCCCGTCTAGGACCTCATCAGGCTTAACAAGGTTCAGCAGTGAAATGGTTATGCTATTTCTAGGTTTTCATAGCATCATAGAATACCAAGTTGCTAGAGGACCTCAAGGATTGTGTGGTCCAACCTTCCTTAGCAGAAGCCCAGTATAGACAGGATGGTCCAGCATCTGGCTCAGCCAAATCTTAAAAGTGTTCAACATTAGGGAATCCACAACTTTTCTGTGATTACTCCAGTAGATGATCTCACTGGGGAAAATTTTCCTCTTCTGTCCAAATGAGATGTCCCCAGTAGTGACTTGAACCCATTACCCCTCATGTCCTCCATATGACTCCTTGAATAAAGAGTCTACATCATCTTTGTAGCCAGACTTTTAAATACTGGAACACTGTGAGTAGTTCTCCCTTAAGCCTTTTTTCACAAGGCAGAAAACCCAGTTCTCCAAGCCTTTTCCCATATGGCAGGTTTTCTGGTCCTTTGGTCATCTTTGTGGCCCTTCTCTGGACCCTTGCTAACCTGTCCATGTTTTTTCTGTCTGACAGGGGCCAAAACTCAACACAGTATCCCAGGTGCAGCCTGACAATTGCTGGGCAGAGTGAGGTAATGACTCCTCTGTCTCTGATGGTGATGTCCTTGCTGTTGCAGCCTGGCATCTCCCTGGCTTTCTCTGCCATAACATCCAGAGCTGCTCCTCAGACAAGTAGATGCCAGTCCATGCTTATGTTTTCCCAGGTGCAATGCCTTGCACTTGCCTTCGTTGAACCTCCTAAGGTCCTCGTTACTCTTCCAGCCTACTCAGGTGTCCCTGCAGGATGGCCGTCCATCAAGAAGTGTCCACATCCCCACTTAGTTTCAAATCATTAGCAAACTCCATCACTGTACACTTGATCCCGTACTCCAGATCACTTATTGAAGACACTAAACACCTTTGGGTCCAATGCCTATCCCTGGGGGACCATATTTTTGTGACAGGCTGGACATTCGTAAAGGAGCTTTATACCACCACCTCCAGGGCACAACCAGGCAGCCAGTTCCCCACCCACCTCACAGACTGGGTCTGGGCTGTAAGATATCAGCTTTTCTAGGGGGTAGCTCTGAGAAACTGTATTGAAAGCCTTGGAGAAATCCACGTGGACAATGTCTACCACTTGCCGCACACTGACCAAGCAGGTTACCTTTTTGTAGAGGACAATCCTGTTTGTCAAGCGTGATCTGCATTGGTGAATCCATGATGACCTTTCCCAGAAACGTGCTTTGTCTCACTTGTGGCATCTCCCAGGAAAAATTCCGTAATTTTTCCAGGGAATGAAGTAAGAATGATAGACCTATAAGCCCTTGCTGCAAATAGAGGTGCCTTTAGCTTTCTCCCAGACTGCTGCTTGTCCCCTGATCTCCACAGCTTCCCAGAGATGATGGGGTGTAGCCTCACAATGATGTCAGCCAGGTCTCTTAACATCCTTGTGTGGATATTGTCAGGGTCAATATCGATTTGTAGGGGTCAAGTTTCCGTGACAGCTCAGATATCAACTCTTCCTTCTCTACTGGCAGGTCTGTGTTTGCATCAACCCAGAATTTTCTTCCCAATGTCTGAGGCCCAGTAGCGCTGGCAAAGACAGAAGTGAAGGAAGTGTTAAGAATCTCCCACTTCTTATTGCTGGTGACTAATTCACATCTTCTCTTAAACAGAAGATATTTTTATTCTGTTCGTATTTGTTGTTTAAGTACCTGAAGAACCATTTCTTGTGGCAAATTTCAGGTCAAACTGAGCCTTTTTTTTTTTTCAACTGCATCTGTCCACAACCTAGCAATGACCTTGTAGTTCTCAAAGGATATTTGTTTGTATTTCCATCTTGATACCATGTCAAAAGATGGACATGCCACTGGTCAAGGCTGGGTCAATCAGAAATGGTAATAACACCTCTCTGACAACATACTGGCGAAGAAGAAAAAGAAAAAATATTGTGCACTTGTAATTGCAGCCAGAGAAGATCAGGGTGAGAATATGTGAGAAGAACAACTCTGCAGATGCCAGGGTCAGTGGAGAAGGAAGGGCAGGAGGTGCTCCAAGAACCAGAGCTGCTTCCTTTGAAGCCCATGGTGAAGACCATGGGGAAGCAGCTGTGCTTCTGCAGCCCTTGGAAGTCCTCAGGGACGCAGAGATCCACCTGCAGCCCCTGGAGGAGTCCCACACCAGAGCAGGGGGATGCCTGATGGGAGGCTGTGACCCCATGTGAGACCCATGGAGATGGGAACCCACACTGGAGCAGCCTGGCCTTGAAGGACTGCACCCTGTGGAAGAGTTACCCACGCTGAAGCAGTTTGGCAAGGATTGTGAGATGGAGCCACGTTGGAGAAGCTCATCGAGAACTGTGGAAGAGACCCCATGATGAGCAGGGGAAGGACTCCTCACCCTCAGCAGTGGGAGACGCCGCAGGTGATGAACTGGCCATAACTCCCATTTGCTGTTTCCCTGTGCTGCTGCGGTAGGTGGTAGAGCTGGCAGGGAGGGAGGAGTGAGGGGAAGGTTTTTTTAAGGTCTTATTTTACTTCTCATTATCCTTCTCTGATTTTGTTAGCAATAAATTCAATTAATATCCCTAATTCTAGACAGTTTTGCCTGTGACAGTATTTGGTGAGCGATCTCTCCTGGTCCTTATCTCAACTCATGAACCTTTTGTTATATTTCCTCACCGCTGTCCAGGCTGCAGAAGAGAGTGAGAGGTGAGTTTGGTGAGCACCTGGTATCTAGCCAAGGTAAACCCATTTCAACATTCAAGGTTCTCCTTAACATAAAGTGTTAAGGAGAACTGCTCCACTTACTCCTTGTCTATCTTTACAAAAAAACTTGTAGCCATCCATCACGATCCTCCAGTGGTGTGAGTTGTCCCACCATGTTTCAGTTATTTCTACAACTTAATTCTCTGACTGTGTCTGATGCTACAGTTGCGCCTATTTCTTCCCTATCCTTAGTGCTTCACTATGCATACACTTGAGGTGGTTAGTCTTCTGATTCTCATCCTGGGAGGCAGCTAAGTAGCATTTTTTGCAGCTCTGGTTGGGCTGATCTATTCCCCAGTTTCTTGCAATGTCATGAGCGTTGCCACTCTGGATCCTGTACCCCAAGTCCTTCCGTTTAAAGCCTGCCTCACCAAGTTGGTCAGTGTGTTGCTAAAGATACCTGTGCCTCTTCTAGACAGGTTGGTACCATCCCTCCCTGACAGTCTATAATCATGGTAGAATGCCCCACTGTCAAAAAAGCCAAAGCCCTCAAAAAAGCACCAGCCACAAAGAAAGAAGTTGATTTGCATTATAAGTCTATTCCCAGCTACACCTTCTCCTGTAACTCATAAACTGGAAGAAAATAAAACTTGGACACTAATACTTCTCACTTGCACTCCCTGGTCTCTGAAGCTTTCCCTCCTCTGCCCAAATTCCAGATTGCAGCATCCTTTGTGAAAAAGTAGCAAAGGATAGCAGGCAGTGCAAGTCGTGGCACCTTCCCAGCAGCATCTTGGACCTTAGCTTCCAGAAGGCAGAGTACCTCTCGTGACTCCCTGTCAGCCCAGCAGCTTTGGGTGCCTTGGTGACCCTTAACAAAGAGTCAACTACTCATTTGGGTTTTTTGCAAATTTCACTGTGTGCTGCTGTACAGTTTCTCCTTGCAGACCTTGCTTGTCTGTCTATAGCTGTTAGAGCTGCAAATCTATTTTTGATTGTAAAGCTGGAGGGTCAGGAATGATGCAAAGTCCTGATTTTGTGGTTATTTTTTTAATAGTTTCATGGAACTATGCAAATTATATGCTGCTATGCCTGCTCCCCTCAAAATACCTAAGTAGGCCCAGGAAAGCTGAAGAGGCCTGAAAAAGATAAATTGTAAGTGCCCACCAAGTATTACAGAATTGATAAAAACATTCACTCATCATGTGATAAATTGGAGATTTTCTCCATCCAGCATCCCAGACTGTCTTCATTTCCACCCCTAGCCCCAGAGCCAAATTAAAGAGATGTGAGAGACACAATATCCTTCAGAGATTTCATATGAGCAAATCTCACCAATATATCGTTGGCAGAATATTAGCCTGGCCTCATACAGATTACTTATCACAGTACCCTTACACTTCATGTCAGATGCTAGAAACTGATGAAACATTGAGATACAGACAGGTTTTGAGAATTTACAGGAACTCTCTTTTCTGGAGACATGGCCTCTTTAATGAAAAACATTTCCAGCTTCATAAATTTCAGAGTCCCAATCATTGTCAGAAAATGTAGGTTTAAGTTCCCGGTAAATTAATAATTTTATCCTTTCTAAATATGAAAAGATCTCATTCATACGTCTCATAAATGTAACACTTGCATTTGTCTTAGAGCTTTCCAAAGAATATTTAGTAAAGGATGTGTACACTCTATTTATCTGCATTTCTCTGCCGGCCCTTCTTATGCCTCGTGAGGAAAAAAAACACTCCTGGGGGGAATTTCTCTCTGCAAATTCAAGAAGAGGCTTCTGTTACTCAGAGAAAGGAGCATGGCTTCCAGAAGGGTGTGAACTTAAAGATGTTTTTCTCCACTCAGCAGATGACATGCTAATTTAAAAGATTTTCTTGATGTATTGCCAAAGAGATCTTCTAGGTTTTAACTTTTCCTGTAATAGTTGTTCTAGGTTTTGACAGCTGTTGATCCCAGCAGACACTGTGGTGGCCAACACTACAAGACTTCACACTAAATCAACCCCAATCTTTCTCTCAGTCTAGCATGATACACTTCAATGGTTAACCTGGAGCATCTCTTTCATGCTCTAGTTATGAGCTTTCTAGGACAAGAGCCATGCTTTTGTTCATGCTGTATGGCACTCTTTACACAGAGGGCTTCAGGTTCAGTAAAATGCAGGTTAAACAGATACAAGACTCATCGAGACACCTATCTGCTAAGTCATGCTTTAAAACACATTTTCTTGTAATTTCTTACTTGTATTGGGATTTCTGAGACACATCCAAAATTTGTTTTCAATTAGCTGGAAGTTTATGTTTTAGAGCATAGCATGGTAGTCTTTTCCCCTGGTTTCCACATGGTTACTCACTTAACAGCTAGTTTTATTTCATAAAAATACTACTTTAAGAAAAAGTCTATTTCAGAGATTTCATGTTATGTTTATTTTTCAAGCTTCTGATGCTAAAGACTAACTGAAATTGCTAGAGCCATTCCAACAAGAAGCTTTTATTTGAATTGATGTAGCAAAAAAAAATTTAATTTACTTTTAATTACCCATTGTTGTTGTAAGTAATCATAATTTATTTAGTCCTGATTTCAAATGGGGACATTGCCACATGGAATCCTATGGCTACATTTCCAATTAATAACATTCAGAAGTCCTGAAACGCAGCATTTCCCTATTCTAAACTCTAAACTGTTTCAGTCTCTCTCTAGAGCTATAGTGAAGATAATTTAATCATTCCTCATGAAAATTATATTAATTATCATATATAACACTTCTTCCCTATTACATCTTAAGAAATGATTCAAGTGTTAATATAAATGTATATTTAAAATTGTCTAGGAGATCAACCAATAAAGATTTTTTCTATGAAGAGACAGTGGTTTCTGACTCAGATTCCTTCTATTTTATGTAACTTTTAATTCCCCTGTAGCGATTTCTTATGGAAGTTTTCTATTCATAATCTACTGAACTGTCATTTATTATTAATTTTAAATTAATTTTATTACATGCATCTCTTTCTCTTGATAGAAGAGCAGTACGGTGTTTCACAGAATCATTAGCAGTTTATACTCAAGTCTATGTCTCTCTCAAATTGAGTCTTCCTCTATTTAAATGGGGAGACAATATTAAAAAAGGCTCTCTGTTAACTGGATTTTAATGCACATTAAAGCTTTTTATGTTCTATCTGCTTGCTTAAAAATTCAAGCTCTTAGCTGAGCAAACAAGTGAACCCAAATTTAATATTCTTAACATGTATGACATAACAGCTCAAGTCAAACAAGCAATGAAGCAAAAGGAATCGAAAGGATGAAGATAAAAAATTGATCTGCAACACTTTGATCTTGCAGATCACATTTGGGCAGTAGGGGCCTGAAAATCAAGGGCAGAAAACCTGATCTGCTTCTTGAGAGCTGAGGCAGCACACAGAGTTCTTCTACCTCTAAGGGAGCCTCTTGCAGAAGCCAATACAGTTGATATTGCTACTCCTGGGGTCCAAAAGGATCACATCATCCCATCTGCAGAGTAGATTTTTATTCCTTTCCCATCAAAGAATCATTTTTCAATCTTTTAAAAAATTCACCTTTTTAAAAAAATTAACATGGGGATTTGTGTTTCCTATATTTTAAATACTTATTCCAGGCTAAATAATATGTTATGCTAACAGGATAGGAAATTCTCTGAAAGGAGAAAAAAAAGGCTTCTGAAAGTATTTGCTTTTGCATATTGAGCCCTCTGATTAAAAGAAGACAAGCACACACCACCTCAGGTAATTTCAGTTCTAAAAGCCAGAATCCACAAGTCAGTGATTTCCTTAATGGAGGAGTTTTAACATTTCTTTTGGGAATATCACACACTTGAGCACTATTGAAGCAGAATGCCACTTACAGTTTAAGAAAAATTACTGTCAAGTGAATAATGGCTACTCAAGGCACACGTTATCTATTTCTGCAATTAGTAGAGAAATCCTGTTGTAAGACTCATTTAAAACATCAGTTTTACTGCCACGGGAAAGCAGCAATGTGTGTTGCGTTTGGCAGCACTGCTGTGCTGTAGTTAAAGGCCTGTCAGACTTACTGTTACAAGGTTTTATTTTGAGAATTGTGCAGCTATGAGATATAAGTTTTCTCCAAACAAAGTCTGCATTCAAGATTTCCCCTGAGAAAGAGTTTCTTCTTACAGAAAATGAGTCAGTCAAAGGGGATTTTTCTTTTTTAAATGTAGTCAAAGGTGATTTTTCTTTTTTTAATGTTAAAAATATTAAAACCTTAAGTTGCAATAAATTAAGCAAATATTCATATTCATGAGGCAGTGGATATGAGACTTGCCAAACTCTATTTCTCTCTAAGCTAAGACCTGCACACTCATTGTGCTGTCTTCCACCAGGTCACACGCTATATACCTTAGGAATCTGATGAGAAGTCTTCCACAGAGAAATTTGAATAAAGGCTGAGTGAGTATAACTGCATTCTGCACTCAAGTGAGAACGCACATCCCTGGAAAGAGAGGTGTTCCAGAACTACCTCCATTCTGAAGTACTGGTGAAAAATGACTCTATATATATGTAAAAACACTGTTTCCCAGGGAATCTGCTCTAGCATGACAGTTTTAACCTGGAAATGGTAATTGCAAGCATGTATTCACATTTCCATGCTGAGAGTTCCAAAATTAATTGTGCTATAGATAATGCATCAGGGTTAAAAGCCTTCAGCCCATTACTTGCCTATGTGTAAACCAGAAATATTTGAATGAATGATCCTCACAACAGAATTAGACTGGAAAGAGAAAAGAATGTTGAGATGGGGACATGACACAAAATGCAGTCCCTAATCCAACATCCCATACCTATATGTGGTGCTGAGTTAAGATTTCTGAATCCTCATATGAGCTACACCATCTGGTTCCCTTCCTCCTTCCTTGTGCTGCTCAGATCCAGGCCCATAGGACAAATGTCAGTATTTTTCAACCACATTCCTCATCTGGATGACATAAAAAGCAGAGAGCCAGGGCATGCACATCAAGTCAAAGCCATGAGGAGATCTACTGTTCCAGAAGTTCAACCTGAAATAAAGTTTCCTCTGAATAGAAAATTTGAAAGATTTTGATATATTCTGTGTATATGTATTTTGTGAGAAAAGTGGGTCTCTGTGGCTTTTATCATAAGCCTGGATGCAGATGTTAGCTTTGCAAACATGACATTGTGCACTTTTAATGATACTTACTATCTGTCTGCAACATATATAGCAAGTAATATCAAACACTTTGCACTATCAAGGAACACTATCCTGACTGCAATGTCTCCTATGAGATAGTCCTGATGGAAAGAAAAAAATGTACTAGACACAAGTATAACAAATAAGCCTTAATAATATACAGAGAACAAAAAAATTGTGGTAGATAAAGATTTCCTGCTGTCTGAGACAGGAGATTTCCTCTGGAGCAGATTGTCTCCATATTCTACTTGTGTAATTTGGCTGACTCTTTTCTTTGGAGCCTGCTCTCAGAAAATTTTATGTATTTCTGGTTTCTTACTGTGGTGGTTGATTTGGTGCTAAATAGCACACAGTGTGTGAGCAGATTGGTGAGAGGGAACAGGTTTGTGGGATGTAAAATGTGGCCTGGGCATAGAAGAGAGTGTGCAGCTCACGGTTGCACAACATTCTTTTAGATTTTAATGGGATGAGATGTGAATTTCCCTGGGAGAAAGTCTAACACAATGCAGTGTTCCCATCTTATTGACTGGCATTGCATAGTCTTAGATTTTCACACAATAATGTTCACTGGTCTGGCATCTGCAAACATTGTCTCATGTTAACTTCAATACAAATCAGAAATACAGCAAGAATATAATCTCAAACAGTACATTTTGCTCTCTTCAAACCATATTTCTTGCATTACACATTTCAAGTTTTGTTTTTTACTTACATCATATTCCACAGAAAGAGGTACTTTCAAATAACAGGAAAAATCTTTGTTGATATTCCATGCCTTCATTCTTGTGGAATTCTTCCTTTGCCCCATAGAAAAAAAGAAAGATGTTTGCTGTTATCATATTAGTTTCACTAAGAAACTCATGCTTGCAGGGTTGAGAAAAATATTAAAATTAAAACATTTTGTCACTTATTCTATGAATTTCAAACTTGTGGCACATTCTGGCTAGCTGAATTTGGCATGTTCTCATGGTACAAGAGGGAGTTTTATCAAAAGAAGGATTCAGTCCTGAGGCAGCAGTGACAGTACGTGTAAATTTAAAGTGCTCCAACACACCTAAAACTTCATCTAGTTTTAGGTGTGTTGGAGGCATGAGAAGAGAATAATGACATCAAAACAACAATAAATGTCTTTTAACCACTCCATTTTTGCAGTTATGACAAAACCCAAAGAGCATTTTCTCTCATGGTACGAATGCCCTTTTTACAGCCTTGTTTGTATAATCCTTATGAGAAGAGACATTAAATAAATTGACTAAAGAGTTAATCTTAAGTCACTTCATTACCTCCTCATACCTTACTGGATGGAAAGCCTTGGTGTTTTGACTGTGTGCCAGTGAAGTGAAGGGTGTCCAAGGCATATCTGCATTCTCCAACATACCCTAAATGTTGCCTTAAGGCATACACTACCTTTTTTCATTCAATCCTGATATATCTGGTATAAGATTGTAAGCTGAAATAACAAATGCTAGGCTCTGCAAAAAAAAAGGTACATAAATGACAGAGTCTCAATCCATTAGAACCCTAAGACTGCACTTATTTCTCTAGGCTCCATCCTTGCACTGCTGAATTTTGCTCTGATATCTAGGAGCAAGTGTAATTTTGCTTCTGGAGGCATCCAGTGGAGAAACTCTCAAGAAGACAGAGACCTCACAGGAGTCCTTTGCCCTGAATCAAATGCTGCTGGAAAAATCTATGAATCAGCACAGAAGAAGGCCCTGTATACAAATATTCACGCTTCCTTTGTGGAGGTCAAGGCATAACAGCTTTGACATAAAAGCAAAATCTGAGGGGATTTTTGACAGAGAGATTGACAACTCTCTACTGGCCACAGCTGATTTGTGGAAATTTCTTGACAGTGTATAGTTGTAGAAGTCACTTTAACCTTGGGGGTTTTTACGGGTTAATAACAGTGGATGTCTGCTGCTGCAATTTTGTTTTAGTATTGTGTATTTCTTCCTTACATGATTATTTTTTTAACATCCTCTTTCCCTGGCAGTAAATTGATATACGTTGTCAGCTTCAGAGTCAGTCAAAAGAATAGATTGCTACATTGACTATGCACTTGTTTCAAAGATATTCTTTTTTTTATCATTGAAGAAAGTAAAATTCACTGTTGTATCTAAGACATTAGCCAACAGTAAGACTCTGAGCCTAGCTTTTTATTTGCATTAGGGTCACAAGCTTATCAGAAAAACAAGGTTACTGAAGTGTGAGTTTGAAGACATATGAAAGTGACACCTGTTTGTGTTACACCTCTCCAAGGCTTCCCATTCTGTTGTTTTGTGAAGCCTTTCCAGTCCAGCAACTTCTAAGAGCATTTCAAAACGTATTCTTCCTCGACAAGTGCTTCTGTTTACGGTAGAGCTTTCAAGAGCTGACAGGTATGCCTTAGTGCACTAATTTATTTATCCTATTCACATGCAAAGCTGCACACAGCTTCTTTCTGCTGTCTCAGGTTGAGAACTGAAAGCACACTATAGCCAGTTAGATACTGAATTTTGACATGGAGCTATCCATGTCAACGCAGCTTACAGATCAGGGTCTCTGAGGGAAGAGGGCCTGTGATTTGTAGACTTTTTCTCCAAAAGCAGGTTTCCAATAAAACCTGTTTCTTGCAAAATGAATTTTCAGAATATACTGGGAAACACTAGTTTTGATTAAAAAGCAAATTGACTTGAAGTCTATGAAGCTACTCCTAGAGAATTTTATAAAGCATTTGTAAAATTAGTCAAGATAACAGCTTTTCTAAGAAAAGTTATAGAATTTAAAATACTTATTTTTATTAATATCACCACTGACCACAAAATAGAATATCAATCTTTCCATTAAAAGCAGAGAAAGCAGAGTGTGTGCTTTTCTATCTTTAAAAACATAAGATGGAATTTAAGTTCTCTCAGGGTCTTAGATGTAACTAGTTTACCTTTTGTGATAAACTTATCCTGCCATTTTTTTTTCCATTTCCCTTTCAATTATATGTTGAATATAATCTGCCTAATATTCATTCTGACAAAATCTAAGTTAATGATAAAATCCTTAAAATTATTAGTAATCCCAACTGACACATAGGTATGTAAATTTCAAAAGATATTGACCAAGTTTTAGGGCTCACAGTCCAGATATTTCCGTCTGCTCCTCAAAAACAAAGAAATTCCAAACAACAACTAATATATCTCCTCAGGAAGGCTGCATACAGAACATTCATAAATCAGAAAACATAATTTTGAATTTTTTTTTCTCCTTTGTTTTTGTTTGTAATAGTTTTTCCACACACTTCCTCTTTAGAGGATAATATTAAGAGAAGCTTAAAAACTCTGAAGAAAGCTAGTAAGACCCCCTGCCGAGACCCAAAGCAATGCTCATGGAAAGTAAAACCACTTATTTTATCCTCGTTTCTTTCCCCGCCCCATTTCACCCAGTAAAAGCAAGTGAAATGAAACAGGAGATGGTAAGAGCAAGACATCCAGTGCAGCGAACAAAGAAAAGCAAGCAGAAAAACATCTGAAGGAAGAGCTGATTAAAAAAATACTATGCTTCTCCTGAAATACCTCTGTCCAATTATTTCTAGTGTTTTCTATTATCAAGTGTGTTTAAGGAGGTATATTCTTTCCTATTTAATGTTTTAGGTACGGTTTTGTGCTGTAACCAGTGTAGCAATGGACACATTGTTATTCTCTTGTACTGATCATGATTTCAGCTGTTCCATATCCAGTGTACTAGTGTTATAAATGATTTCAGGCTAAGTCAGCCGAGATAGCTTTCAATCAAAGTTTTATTATGTGTTCGTGATAAAAGACGAGCAAGCAAACAGCATTGGGTGATCAGGCCAAGCCGGGTGCATGGGGAGTCACCGCTCCAACCAACACGCACACCAAATACAATTCCAGCTAGGTTTTTATGGGTCTTATTTTGGCTGACTTGACATGTTCTAGTGCGCCTGGGTAGGTTTGATTCCCGCTGACATGCCAGATCTTGGGTCTTCATCTGGTGGTCTTGCTGACACACCAGATCTTGGGTCTTCGTCTGGTGACCCTGCTGACACACCAAATCCTGGGTCTTTGTCTGGTGGTCCTTAGGAGCCTGACCTCTCCTTGTCTTCACTGGTTCCTCTTTTTCCGCATGTAGACACCCATACACCTTAAGCAAGCATTTCCTAATAATCCAAATTCTTTACTCTATATGTTAAGCTTCTATTTTCACCAACAGCTCTAACCACAAAGTCTCTAAATTCTGCTAACATCAGCTAAACTTCCAACTGGGGCCCCTTTATGCCAGGCCTTACTTGGTCTCTTCTCTGCTTTACCAAGTCTTACATAATATTGCAGCAATATTTGTAACTAGCTGCTTCTGGTTGAAAACCAGAAACACACAATTTCTTTTATTCTTCTATTCTATTTGACACGAATCACATATATATATATCACACTAGGAACCCACCTTCAAGTAAATCTGGAGCTGCAGTATGTCTTTGTAAGAAAAATTATGGTGTGCCACATGAACTAGAGAGTGAGGAAGGTTTACAGTGGTAACAGTGTGGTGAGGCAATGGGCTATGATAACTAAACCTGCTGAAATAAAACTTAATCTGATTCTTATGTACAATTGGTGAGGAGTCAAAAAAAAAAACCCGCTAAACCTTCTTCCTTTCCCACTACCTCTATTAACAGAAAGTCTAGAAAATAATTGTATAATTTAATACTAACATTAAATGTTTTGTTCAACATGGAAAGAATACAATGAGGTTTATTTATGAGTAAGACAGAAAAGTCTGCTTACTATGTCATTATTATCTTCTAGTTTCACATTGACTTTTTCCAAGTCAGACTAACATGAACTCAATGACTTTTTCTTTTGTTTGTTTAAACACTTTTACTCAAGTCTTGATTTGGGTGGGGTTGTTTTGTTATTTTTGGTCTTCTGGTTTTTTGTTTTGTTTTGTTTTTCTTTTTGTGGTTAACAGCATATTTTTTTAGAGGGTAAAAAACATTGTCTTCTGCTGTAAAACCAGAGATTGATGGGAAGATTTCTGCCTGCAATTCCAAGCAAGGTCGACAGGCATCCTCAGTGTGTATAGAACATCTTCTCTGCTGCTCTGTTTCTTCCTGCTGTTCTCTGCCTGTTACACTGAAGGACAACCAGCTGAGCTCAATTCATCAGTAACGTAGGCAAGGTAAGTCCCCACTTATACTCTCCATTGAATTAATTTAGATTTGCTGCAGCCCATAATATGTTCATTCTCTCTTAGCAGGCACTGGAAATTGAAGATATAGAGCACAGGATATTTCTAGTATGTTCTGTTTCCAAAAGATGATCACAGCTTATAGTTGACTTTATCTCACAAACTCTACTCTGGCTCAACAGCTTCCTGCTGCAGCAGGCATGGCATGAACCCAATGTCCCAGCCAGGCTCATATTTGATACACGTAACTCAGGCGTAGGACACTGACTTAGGGCAAAACAGTTACCACTCATGTGCCAATTCACAGACACCACTAAATGAAAGACTAATCTTTGAGAGTAACTGAGGTTACCAACATGATCTTTTCAGCCCTTATCTTTTGAACTTCATGGTCTCCTTTATAACCTACATTTTGTTTGCACCTGCCCTTCCTCCTCCCATTCTTCCTTCTCTGCTTTTTTCGAACACTAAGCAAGATATTGAGAAGAATGCACATTTTACTGCTAGGAAGGAATTTTGTACAGAATCTGCTTCTAAACCCCAAATACTCTTTCATCTGCTTGATATACAGTGTTCTGCACATCCTGGCCTGAGAGGCACTGTGTAAAAGCAAACAAAGTGTGAGACATAAGACCACCAGGCATTCACAGAGGGACAGTACCACCCCCTAGCACGATTCCCTCCTTTGTTTTCAAAGGCAATCAATCATTTGTCAGCGAAAAACCTCCCACCTTTGCTGATTTTTTCCCTTTGCAGAATATATTAGTTAAATCTTCTACTTTGGCAGCCAAAGGAAAATCTCTGTCTCAAATGGTGTCCCAAGTTGAAACACAAATTTGTCATGCCCATTTAATCCTATAATGCTTATCTGCTTTACCACCTTTGGGGTGTACAGACTTTCACTATCATCAAAGTCCCAAGCCCTCTCTCCTCCATTTCCCTATTATAATCCTATAAATAAACATTTGAAGAACAAAATGGACTACTTTCTCTATGGGTGGGGGAAGGGGCTCCTAGGTGATTTTTGAAAGGACACCACTAAGCTAATCACTCGCCTTGCAGATGTGTGCCCATCTTTTCAGGCTTGCCAAAAGTTGCTTTCATTTGTGTGCTTTCATTTTGTGTCAGATTAACCCAACGAAGTGATTTGACAGCCAGATTCAGATCCAAAATGGGCTTGTTTCATAGCCTGCAAACTCAAATTATTCCCAGGCTTTTCATATGTCAGCTGCTGTAAACATGCATGGAGATAACAGCAAATATCAGAGGTTTGACTGAGCTGGCATTGCAGCTCTCAGCACCACTCCTTGAAATGTTTGAAGGTAGCTTAGTAACACAACTTCATCTTTTTCCTAAAGAAAAAAAAGGCTTAATGCTTTGCAGAGTGTTAAAAATCAAAAAGACTTTCCAACGTGATCACTTATATGAAGCTGGTTTAGAGACAAAATGCTGATGCAGGATATTTAACAATATGAAACATAAGAAATTTTGAAAAGTGGTGCATATTTTCAAACTTTTGTGTACACTTTGTTTTTCACGTACATTTCTTCTAAAATCCTGGCAAAATTTTAGATGTTATATGGAGCAGCAATGTCTAAATGGATATGCTGTGAAATCTAAGCATGGGTCTAGACAAGATGTTAGAATCTGTGAGATCATTTGTTTCTGTTCACAAGGAATATTGATATGTTTCTGATAAAAATTAACTCCTTGTTGTGCTGTAAACCTGGAACAAAACAGGAAAGTTCATTCACTCAGTTAAAAAATGAAAACTCTCATTCACTTCAATGATGTCTGAATTAGACTGTTTTTTTGAGACACCAATCATTTGTCAAAGATAATCCTACAGGTACAGTTAAACTGCCACAAGAAAGCTGAATCATACTCTACCATTGTTAGATGTAAGATAAGAATTAAAATAATGGTGCCAATTTCTTCTTTAAAATGGCTGTTTGTGGTAATTCGAAAAGTCTATGTCTGGAAAGCCTTACTTGACAAGTAATAAAACTGACTTTAAATACTAGCTGAGTTCTTCATAGACTGCTCACTTCCTCACAAACATCCACACACAAACGCACTGTGCAGTCTCAGCTTATTTGTAGCCTGAGTCAGACTGCAAGTCAGGGAAACCAGAGCGGTAATACCAGGTAACACCGTGTCACATTAACCCGCTGTAAATTTCAGGAAGAAATAAAACCTAAAGACTTGAGTTCAAATATCTCTTGCAAGTTTGTGTTTCCCTTTACTATGTATCGTAAGGTAAACTGATCCCAGAAAAGGAGAGAAACAACATGCCATTTATTATACAATCTATTAAATTTGCAACCATGTTTCTTTCCAACTAACCTAAGAGTTTGATTATTAGCTACCACTAATCATTAGTCAAGAAAGCCATATCAGTCAGACCAAATAGAACTTCATACACATTTTTCATTCACTGAATGGAAAGAAATTAGAGATGGCATAAAGTCTGCATTCAGTACTTTTCTACAGAAACCTAAAAGGACACCCAACCAGGTCACTTATCTATAAAGTATAATCCATAAACTTCCAAGGAAGGCATTGAAGCTGTGAAAGTTTTCAGTGTTCCTGAACATATTTAAATAATTTTCAAATTGTCAAACCAAGAGGAGTCATACATTTTTACTACGAAATTCCATGCCAAATATGATGGGGCTTTCCTCTGTTAATATCTTTAGTACCCTATCAAAAGCTGAAATGTTAGCAAATGCCAGAAACAACGTCATAGTTGACCCCTGCTTGATGAAGAATAAGAGTGCTTTGGCTGCAAAGTCGGTTTAAATGGATTTATAAATAGGATGGTGGAGCAAGTTCTAAATTAACCTCTAACTTCAAAAGTGTTTATTCTCAGTAAAGTCTATTTCAAATAAAGGTGGTACTTTGTTCTGAATAGTCAAGAGATATAATTAACTACTTGTTCCAGGTTTTATTGACAGAAGCAGATGTATGTATAGGAAAGCTGAATTTGTATTCTTGCTTTAAACACTTCTGTCTTCAGCACTTATCTCCATTTCAATGACATTAAATTGGAATCTGGTATGTCAGACCAGATGTGTGTTGTGATTCCTTTATTTTGAAGGGAAATGATTAGAAGAGGTTTTGAAAAGGTTGTACTTTTTCATTTAAGAAAGCAAAGCCTATAAATGGGTAAAATTCTTGCAAACACAAGAGTAGTGAGAGGAAATAATATTAGACTTAGGAATTTCTTCATTCTCAAAAGGTTTTAACATGAATATTTTTCCCTGGAATTTTGAAACTCTGCCATCTGAAAATGTTAAAACGGAAAAATTCAGTATCATGAGAGTTTATAGTTATCCTTAGTTAGCCTTGTGCATTATTAAATTTCAACTCACTTTAATGAAAATGAACAGTGTCACAACAGACTCAAAATACACCCCTGCAAAGCTAAGGGTGACAGAATTTATTAGTGTCCACAGGACACCTTCTTAGCATGAGACTTTTGTGACAGCAGCGAAGTCCAAGTATTATTGAGAAATTATAAAAATTCCCCTCTTGAGAGAGAATTTTGCAGTAGTTTGGGTATATAGCCTCATTACTTTCATATTTATTTTTTACCTAGCCTAGATGACTTTGTGATCTCAGACTTGTGGTAAAGTATCTTCTGAGCTTTAGGTCTTTTGGTAAACTTCTGTTGTTCTCAAACATACTAAAATCAAAGTATGGAGTATGGAGTATGGAGGTTTCAGAACCAACTGAAGAGACCTGACTGGAGCACATAAAAATGTGAAGTCCAAAAATTGTAGATTAGTCCTCTGGAAAGTGAATACACCATGGTTCCTACGGCATCTCATGGGGACCTCTTCCTTACCATATCCAGATCATTTTGGTACCCAGATGGTTGATTTGCATACCTTCTGGTATTTCTAGTGCTTTCATTCAGGAAGGACTTGCTTTGGGGACCAGAGGGTCCTCCCATTCTTGACTTGGAGGCCACTTCAACATCTCAGCTCTTGTCCTGAGTCAGCCTCCTGGGGCTATGTACCGCTGCAGTCCCTGCAACAGTGGACAAAATGAAGTGTTTTCCATCAACGTGAATACTCATGCACGTGTCTAGTCACATGGTTTATACTTTATAATACTTTCATAGCATCCAAATAAGTACTTAAGCTTTAAAAATTTCAAGTGCTTCCTTGGGTAGTCTTGTTTCCCAGAAATGGGGAAGAGCGACAGATGAACACCTTACACTCTGGGGTTGCTTAGAAGTTCAGTTTTACTTTCAACAGTGCCTCATATAATAATTTTGTAATGAAGGTAAGGCTGGACTTACACGTTCAAGAGAAAGAGATATAGATACTGTGAAAGTAAGAAAAATAGTGACAGCCTGGATGTACCATTGTTGTCATCAATATTCATATTCAAGGGAAATTTATTAAACAGCCAAGATCTGTATATTTCTTGTTATGAAAAGCTTCATATGAGCATGGAGTTGTTTCCCTTATTTTTACTATTTTCAAAAATTACATTTTTAAATTAATTGAAAATGCAAACTTTTAGGCTTTTATTCACTGAAGAACAGATGGTTTTTTCATCTGTGGAGATATTGTTTTTTCCCCTGCAGTAAACTGTGACACAGATACACGCAGTAAACCCACAAAATCAGGACCAAACTACGGCTTTTAGTCATCTCTCTGCCTTAGTCATGGCTTGTAAAGATTTATAAGAAGATTACGCCTCTGTTAGACTACTTTTTTTAGTGGTGCATATAAAGTTGAATTAGTATTATTGTCCTAAACAACTCTGTCATCAGAACCTGCTCCCACTTGAACAACATTAAATTAGAGTGTGATATTTCAGTTGTAACAAAACCAAAGTAGGTGGTTAATTTATCCTTTCTGGGGTCAAAAAGACCAAGAAGGTCTTTGCAAAAATTTGTGGTAGACATGTCAGTCCTACTATTTGGACTGCATGTTATAGATAGAAAGGTAATTTCAGCAGGTCTCTATTTTTAGGTTTTATTCTGTTGTGCATTTAACTCATTTTGTACTTCTTAATCTACCTATGTCCTAGTTTATAGGAGCATTACCTTGATGAAGATGATTTGACCTTCCATGCGTTATTTTTGTCTACTATATACATTCTCAAGTTTCTAAACATCCTCTCAGAAGCCATCATTTGCAAATGGTTAGCTTGCTCTCCAGCAACTCCAGTGAAAGGGTAGCCCGGAAGAACAGGAGTGTCTCTTTCTCCTTGCAAAAATCAGTATTAATAAAATGTCATATTTGCAGTGTTAGTAGAGGATCTTTTCTAGCAACAGTAGAAAGGTCCTGTCATTGCTTCCTTAAGTAGCCAATGATAAGCCATTTTTTTACTTTACTACATTTGTGAATTATTTGTTCTTTTTCAAAATATATTTTTTTTAATTATTAATTCTCATTACTGGTGCAATGATAATCTTTTACTGCATTTTCATACTCAAAAATTAGTAATATGGTATCTTAAATTACTGACCAACAGACGCCTATGCCAGTGCTTAGAATCCAGCCCAGGTGAGAGCAAGCAGTCCTGCTTCACAGCCTTGTGCCCCAGAGGCAATGGGAGTAAAGAGAATATGGTGGCATTTACTCCTTCCAAACTCTGCTTTTGAGTGTTTTGGCAGAAGGAAGAGGGTCGGAACGGGTTTCATTGTTCAGTTCATTTCAATGGCTACTTAAAAACAATTCGACTACTTAATTAATTAAAACCTAAAGAATTTTTCTGTCCCCACAGTACCCATTGAATGAAGAAGGGTCACTTTAAATTCAAGGTCAGCTAGTCTCTTGGAATTACATCATGTAGTAATTGGCAGTTCCACACATCAGTGCATCTTTACTCAAAAGAATATAAAGAGCCTTATTTGGGTTGATTGGTCCTACTTATGACATTTTATATGATGAATTAGAAAAGGACTCTTCATCTTGCGTTAAATTTGGGGAATAAAACATCATTCTATTACCAATTCCCAGAAAGGACTTCAAAACCACAACAAACATTAATTTCCTGATATTCTTTAGCTTAAGATGTTAAAAATATATTTCTTTACATAGAAGTATTACAAACCATGTTAAACCTGGATGTGGTGTATTAAAATCATAAAATTTTGAGATGAAAATCTGATTTTCAGAATAAAGCCTGACTGGGCAACCGAGCAAATCATTCTACCCCCCAACCCTTGCCTAGAATACAAGCAATTACAAACAGATAGCCTTCTACTTTAGTCAGATTTTGCTGGGGAGATAATTTTCAGCTTTGTTTTGAAAAGAATTTCTCCAAATGGTTCATATTAACCACCAGAACTGCTCTGAACTCGGTGTGTTTATTTGTATAAGCCAAAGATAATTTGTTCACTGAGAGTACTGTCCAAAAGACAGCTTTACTGGTGGGTTTGAAGTGAAGCGGTCACATGAAAGAACCTATTTCTCTGTTTTGTGTTAGAGATCCTCCACTGCATCCATCATTCAGAAGTGAATAAGGGAACTAGGACTAAGCCACCATAGCAGGCACTTTAAAAGAAAGCTCACTTTGCTGGGTACTGCAGACTGACCAGATTTACCCAGAGTAAGAGACGTTTTTGTTCATCTCTTGCCTTCTTAACCTTTTCGTCATATCTTGACCATAATTCACACATAAATAAACCATCAGCAGTTGTAAAAGGTTTTAAAGTCTATTTGTACATATTCTTCAAGCAACCTGCTGTACAAAGCACCTCATATACATGTCTTTCCTTACAGAGGAACAAACCTAAAAGAATACAGATTATCTTCTGATCAAGACATAAGATCATTCATGCAGCAATCTAGTATGGGTGTGTTGAAAAAAGCAGCAGAATTTGTAGAAGTTTTATCAATAACCACTTAATAAGGAAGGTCGGCCCAAAATCTGGACTGTGGAAGACAGATGGGGAAAATTATTTAAAATTTCCCACTGCTCTTTCCGTAGACTGCCAGTTAGAAATTGCCTTTGCAGTTTCCTGTTTATGGTCAGAAGCCAAGATTAACAGATTTTATTTTGGTTTTTGATAAAGACTTGTGGCATCCTATGGATTCACAGAAATTTGGTATTAAGGCAAATAAAAATAAAGGCGTTATTTTTCAGCTACAAGTACGATACAAATTTCAAGTATTCCCTCGTATGAGCAGAAGCTCAAAGGATTATAAAAACAGCTCTGCTGTATAGACCAGGATTTCACTATTAATTGCACCCTCATCAGCTCTCTTCAGAGAAATCACTGAAGCTAGACTGAAAATTAATACATGGAGTCACAAATTTCATCTTTATGCACTGATCCCCGGCAAAATTAGCTATGCGTGGCCTTGGTCTGCAGGATTTCACCTACAGAGTAACCCAGATCCAAAGAACAAAGATTTAGGAGAATCCAAACCACAAATTTGGCTTATTGACAAATAAGCCACCAGAAACGAGCGTACACCACTTCTCTGGAAAGCCTTCCTGAAGCACAGCTGCACTGACACAAGCTATTCATAACCCTCATTGTATGTGCTGCAGTTGTCAAGGGAATATGATGGTAAATCATATAATCATCCAAGTCACAGTAATGTAAAATCACCTTTTTTGTCTTTTCCAGGGGTTATCTCTTCCCTGCAAACCATCTTTTTGAATCCCTACTGACTGCAGGAGAGCTGACATGAATACTTTCACCTGTGTATGAATTGGTAGGAATGGCTCATGCTCTTGAAAGCTTCCAAATTTAGCAATATGACTCATATACTTTGATAAGTTTAAATATCTTCATTATTTCTAGCTCATTTCATTCTGAGCTACTATACATAAATTAAGTAGCTAGAGCATTAGAGAGATGGCTTCTAAAAATCTACACCAAAAAGATTATATTTAAGATAGGTTAACCACAGCAAAGTAGAGTTTATGAGCACTGGTTAACTGTGATGACAGTACCATGTGAAGCACAATGAAAGTCTTTTTTTCATATTATAATGCAGTTTCAAAAATATGACCCAGGTTTTGGTCTATAATTAAAACTTACTGCATAAGCAGAATTTTCAAAATGTCAATACAAGATATTTAAAATATTTCTGACAGGTTTTGCTTGAAAAAAGGATTTGGTTCCAATGAACTGATTTTTGTGCAGCTAAGGTGCAATCAACCCTAATATGAAATTAAGAACATTTAACAAGTAACAATGGAACAACAAAAACTACAAGCAAGCAAAAATACAGAATTTTCTTGCAGGCTCATCTTAGGTGTTCAGTCACCATTAAAGAAGTGATGAGTAAAATGCATTACTTCAATAAGGATCTGCGTAACAAAGAAAATAAGACCATAATATCAACTGAAGAAAATTCCAACCCTGGAAAACTATATCAAGAAATGTTAAGCCATTGTAAGGAAGAGCCACCACTGAATTTTATCGGGTTTTATTCTGCTAACACATTTCATAACTCTCCTAAACTTCAAAAATTTTAAAGTTTCTTTGGTTTTCATCTAAATGAAATAGTTAACTAAATTATTCTAAATTTCTGGTCTTTTGGTTCAGGACTCCAGAAGAGCTTATTACAATTTCTAACAGGATAATAATTATAAATGTTTCTCAAGTTATTACTTGATATGTCAGTAGATTTAAACAATTTCTGCAAGCTCACTTTGAAACACACAGACCTATTAAAATATTAAGCTAATGGAACAAGCATCCTGGTCTGTAAAGTGTTCAAACTGAGGGGTTTATACAGTTGTTACAGCATGTGCTCCCACTAAAAGGGTATAAAGCCCTGTAATTTGTCTTTTACTGAAACTGTTCGAAACACATCTAGCTTTTTATATATTTATAGCTGGCAATGAACTGGTAATGGTGTAGAAAATGAAATCTTCATCTACTAATCACAGGTAATGGACAGTTCTTAAGGTGACTGTATTCCTGATTACAGTTTTGTAACCTCAGAAATGATACTACATCATCTCATGCGGCTCAGATGTGTCAGCTACTGAACAGATTTTAACTAGGAACAAAAAGCAAAGGATGTTTTGAAATGCAAATTCACATCTCGTATTTTCCTTCTGTGCTTACTATTTAATCTTTCAAAAATGTCTGAATAAAACCACAAAGCATCACAGCCCTACATAATTTCAAAGCATTAACATCCTTTAATTTAAAAAGGGGCTCAATTGTTATTTGTTTATGGGAAGGCTACAAAGACTTACATTATAACCACTCACTGAATAAATTCCAAGCATATAATTTTGCTTCTGTACTTTGAAATGATGAGTAGTCCTTTCTGACTACGGAGATTGGAGAACTATTTAGTGAATGTTCTCCTTGTTTGGTATTCCCTTTTCTAGCATTTACTTAATAACAGCCAGTTAGATTCAGCTTTGTTGTGGGTTGCATTTTTTGTAGTTATTGTTGTTCAATTCCATGCCAACTTGCAGCAAATGTGCTCATATAGCATAGATAATTATGTGTGATTTTCTCCCTTAATGAAAGATAAATAATTTGGCAGTCTTGCCTCATGTATTTTTTTCTATTTTGATACAGCTCATTGTTTGGATTAGGTCTTTTCTAATACAGCTTTGCATGCAGAATGAAACGTGTTTCTTAGATCAATTATGTAGCTTTTAACGCAAGGTACGGGTATTCATATTACAGATTTGCATATGATCATTAATTTCTAATACCAATTATTATTTAATCATAATTATATAGTTCTTTGTTTACAAATGAAATAATTTCTGTTATACAGGCAGAGCATTTTCAAAAGAAACAGCAGAAGACACACTTATAGCAACCAAATAGAATAAAAAGCAGTAGTCACCAACCAAATAGAATAAAAAGCAGTAGTCAGTTCTAATTTCCATTAGACCCTATTTCTTCTCGTCAACAACCCTTAATGCAGAGAGACACAAGTCAGGGCAAGCCAGGACTGAACAAGGACAGAAATATTTATGTAATAATTTCTATTTTCAAATCAGATTTTACTTCAAGGTGTTAGACTTAAAAATCTCAGGCAGTTGTCACAGTTTCACACCTTACAAAGGAGTGCTTGATAGAAGAGAAATTTTTTAACAAATTGACACCTGCTCCTAAAACTGTGTTTTCATGAATCTTGAATTCTAATTTTTTAATTGTTAGGAGGAAGCATAATAGTCTGCCAGAAAAGTCAACAGCTCTACTTCAGTGCTCTCCAGTGAGCATGAATGATGCAGGAAGATGTTCAGCGCCACCCAGAATGACCAGACAAAAAAGATAACAATCAGCTTGGCAGTTTTGGTTTTGTGCTCTAGCACCTTTACTGCAAAAGTGGGACACCACAAAACAAAGAGAAAAAAGGGAGCAGAGTGGTTTCGGTAGCTCAGAGAGCTGGTTCATTATCCCACATTTTCTCAGCTGTGGGAAAAGAAAATTAGAGAGGAAAAACAAATACTGAAAGAAGTGGAAGGAGGAAGAAATTAAATAAATGACCTTCCAATTCATCTTTTGCTTAATAAACCTTGCAAAGATACATTAGTTATCACAATATTGTGTTCCAATCAAAAGTGAAATTGTTACAGTTAGGGAGTAATATGAGGAAATCATAAAACTAAACCCAAGAAATTAACTATTTGCAAGCACAATATATTTATGGGGAAATGGCAAATTTTAAAATAGGAAACAACCAATGTGTAAACTTCCATGTGACCACTATACCAGGTTTTGACGGCGTGCTTTTCTTTTGTCTGAATAAACTAAAGTAGGTATCAGCATAATTCTGTCAGTAAAAGGATCAAGTCTACAGGTGACAGGGTGGATATGCAGCTGAATAAACCATTGGATTAGAGCACTGCTGTGTAGCAGTTTTTATACATTAAGTCAAGCTGTGTTGCTCAGACTGGGAAAAGGAAATTCCACATGTATCTGCTTGGGACCACCACTGGAGTAAAACATTTAGGTATGACAAGGTCAAGAAAGAGTCAGGAAAAAAAAGAAGAGCAGGAATAACAGTTAAGTACTTGACCAACTAAAGGCTAAAACTCCCTTCTCCTGGTAGCTAAGTCTAAGGCAGAATTTCCCACAGTGGAAAAGAATGAGATCAGCATGGATGAGGGAGAAAAGTATCAAACCTACAAATTCAATTAGAATTAAACCCAGTGTTCCATTGCCAACAGCCAAAATTAGCTGCCATTGAAAGAACCAGTATCTATTCTGCATTTATTTTGTGAGCACGACATGGCTGCAGAACATAAAAAGGAGAAGGAAGGTACATGAAATGGTGAACAGTTCCAGTGTCAGGCTGAATAGTAATGCCAAGTGCATTTCAGATGGAGATGTAGAGCAAGTGGGATTTTGTCTGTTCCAACTCCGGAGTAACTTCTTCCTTAAAAACTAAGGTAAATAGAGAATATGTTATCTAATCTGGAAGATTAGATACATCTGGAATAGCAGATATAATAAATTCACTGTTCAAACACAATAGCACAATTTACACTGGAGACTTTGGGAGACCATGTACTGAGTTCATATATGACCTTAGAGAAAAGTCTCCTGAGTACCCAGAAGAGCTCTAAGGCATCAGGTCATTGCAGAACAAAGTAATATTCGTGAAACTCAGGAAAAGTAGACAGGTAATTGATGAACCAAACAGCTATGAAAAAAAAAGGATGTGTTGAGATGCAGGGGAGGAAGTCAGAATGGGCTTACATATCGAGTCCTACTGTCTCCACAAATTTGGTTTATTTACTACAGCTGAAACTGTACGGAAACTCCTTATAATCACAACTGCTACCTTGTCCTGAAATCTGGAATACTTTCAGAGAAAGAGTCAAACCATTATATATCCATATATATGACATATCCATATCACCTACCTTCTGCAAGACTGAGGTTACATCTATCTGCCCATTAAACTTCAGGAAGGAAATGCCCTATTTTTGCATGATTTATTGATATCCACATTGGTGTCCACATTATTATACAAAAATTCTTATAAAGTCATTATTCTGTTAATATAAAAGAAGTTTTCCACCACTTTTCCTTTTGCTGCATAACTGATGTCACTCAAATTCGTTGTCAAATTTTTGAATATCTGAGACTGAAACGAGGACTGAGGATTGTGGAAAAACGAGAACAAACGTTTTCAAATAATTTTATATTTGCTATAAAAATGCCTTGGGATATTCAAAAGCAATATGCATTTTTTCTATAAACCAGAGAGTATAGATGAGCCTAGACTCTTTCTGTCACTTCAATGAATTGAGCAGATGGATTCACTGTTTTCAAAGGTGGTATTGTAAAAGGCAAATAACATGTGATGTGTTCCGTAGAGTGCCACCACTTGTTCCGTCTAGCCTATCTGTCTCATACCATCTTGCAGATCTCCAATCTCAACTTTTTTTGGAAAAGCCTTCCCACCTGCTTTTCCCCTTTATCTTTTATCCAGCATACCAGAAAACATTTTTTTCTGCAATATTTCACTGCAGCAGGTTGTAAGAACTCTTTTCCACAGCTGCCAAAAACTTCATGGCACCTCAAGCAGCTGAGCACTGATTTTGATTGAAGCACCACTCTGCAACAGCAGCTGCATGGGCTCCTTTACCTCCAGTCCCAATCTGACATTAACCTTGGGACAAGAACAGAGTAAGGCGACTCACATTTTCTGTGATCCACTAAAGACATAGCAGAATGAAGGAGGCAATAACCAGGCCAGAACACAATGTTTTCAGGCAACATTTAAGAAATACTTGGATCTTGTGCTAGTTTTCTACACAATTGCAAATTTGACCTGCAATGACTATGAACAACATTGTGAACTGGGCAGGAATTTGAATTTCCTGTTATCGCTGTGAAGCACAGTTTTTTCTTTTAGCTTAAAAAAAAAAAAGAAAGGAAAAATGAAGATTTAAAAAAAAGAGTATATATGCCCTTTCTGAGATATAACTTTTCGTACTTAAAAGCAGAAGAATATGAAATGATGTTCGCTCTACCAGAATGAATCCTTTATCCTCTGCAAGTTTTAAATATTTAGTACATCATGTCTTAAACTCAGAAAAGTTCTCGCACACTGTAATCTACCTAATAATATAGAGGGGCTCTACCCCTATTCACAGATAGCTTTTAAGCTAGAGGAAGAAAAATAGGGAAAGAAAAATAAATTCAAACCTCAACTGGCATATAATCTGTAGGTTTAAAATTAAGAATTACCTGTTTTGGTACAAAAAAGGGAAGAGGCTCTGGCTTTCAAGATGAAATAAATGTATTTTTTAAGAATGTCACCCCAGAAAATGCTCAAAGGCTTTTTGACATTCTGTTCCTTGTCTACACTTGTGGGAAAATTTTCTCTTCTCTTTCTTTACCCAGAATATCAGGCTTCAATTTTAGACACACAGGATACAAGAGGACAAGGCTGGGCATATCTTTGAGTCAGAGCTTCGAACTCATAATTTTTGTGACACTGGAAACAGGTCAATTGACTTTCCTTTCAGGGAAAACCTGGCCCCAAATCACCACGTTTGAACAAATTTCCAGCTATTATTTTTATCTTGTAAAACCTTTTCCTTTTTTTTTAAATGTAATTTTCCACCTACTGCTCAGAAGACTTCATATTGCTGAGAAGCCCTTGTTCTTAGAGTGTATTTCAAGTTCAAAGACTTTCCAGCAAGTTTTACAATACTGAAAATGCCTTTCTTTAAAGTTTGGCAGGTCATTGGTAGCAATATGACCTTGGGAACTTCCCTATGGCAGAAAAAAGTTACTTCTTGAAAGATTGAAATGGAACTTCTGCACAGATATCCATAATGTCTTCAGACTCCCAGACAGGGAGAAAACAAAACTTAACTTTGAAAATCACTTGCTTTTCACAGTCCAGGGTTTTATTATCACATAATTTTTCTGGGTTTTCAAAAAGTACTTGAGTTTGTATGTGGCAAGGGGTTTTAAACCTCCGTGCCTTATGCAAAGAGGAACAAGTGGGAGAAGGACAAAGTCTCAGCACTTGTGCTTGACAGAAACAATGGCCACACACTTGGTGTGTTTGCAGGACTGCTAACTACTCCTGGTGAGAGCAAAAACTATTCAGGTATCCAGGAGAGAAAGACATCCAACATTTTAGCTCTAGGAAATCAGCAAATCCCACTCTGAGTGTGAGTTCTCCCACAAGGACTCTTCATAGCCCAAGTACATTGAAAGTGACAGGACGAGTGCCTTTTCATAAGCCAGAGTGAAAATGAAATTTTAGCCTCTAAAGACTGAAGAAATTCTTTCTCTCAAAATGTAATGGTAGCCTAAAAGAGGCACAATACTTTATTATTTTATAGCGTACTACTAATTAACTAAGTGATTTATCCCAAAGCTTTTCCTCATGTATTTACTCTGTGTTTCAAGAGTTTAGCCCCTCAAGTTTTCTTTTTTTATTTAATCATGAAGTCATACATATATATAATCTCCCTGAAAACTCCAGGAATATTGTCACATACCCACTTAAAATGTAGATTCTCAATTAAATAGTTCAGTCAAATCAAATTTCCTTACAGCAATATAATAAATAATATGTCATTAATTTCTATTTCCTTGCCAGACCATATTTTTCAGACTAAGATGTTTTATCTGAAAGAGGATTTGCAAAAAAAAAAAAAAGACATTGCATCTCAGAAGAAAATGGAAACAAAATAAATTCGAGATACACAAATGTTGCATCACAATTTCTGGACTCAGAAAAAAATCCAAACTGATTTCGCTCAAACACATATAAATGGTAGGGTTCTTTCACAGGATCTTGAAATTCTTAGAGAATATACACAGCAATCAAATAAAAATACTGCTAAAAAAATTTTGCCCTTATTCCACATCATTAAAACAGCCTCACTCTACCCTGCAGGCTATAAAGGAAGGATTTACTTGAATGAATCTTTCTATTTATTGCAGCCATCATTTGCAGCTATGATTGCTTTCTTCCTGCTTCTTGAACTAGTAGTTTTACTTTCTCAATTTGGCCTTCTAGCTGTTGAAAATATAACACAAATAAACTAGACAACAAGCAAGGTAAAAAAATAATGCACCCAAATTGAGATGGAACACAAAAGTTGCAGTAGAAACGTAGCTGGCAAGACTTAAAAAGCTCTGACAATACATTTTATTTGCGGCAGGGAGGGAAAACGTTCCTTTTCCATCCCTTTCAAGAAAACGCAAATCTTAATGTACTGAGTTGCAATGGAGTATAAAACTTCAGTAAATTATAGTTTCCCGCAAATTTGATCTTTCAGAAGCTAACTGATATAAATTGGCTTTGTTGGTCATTGTTTACTGGTGGATGATTTTTTGTTGTCACATCTAGAATATCTCAGTGTCAGAGAAAACTGTTATTTCTGTTCTGTGACCTATCTTTATCCTTTAAGATGCACTACTGTTCTCCCACATAAACTGGAGAAACTATAATTTTCCAGTAAAAAGAAAAAACCTTTCTCTCTCCAGCCAATTGCAGTCTCCAAATGGCAGAGCAATGTAGTGGTGGATCTGCACACACTCCAGAAAAGGTCTTTTTGGAGGAAGCACATTACAGCTGGGAAAAGACAGGGTATGCTAAGCTCTGGCATTCCCCAAGCCATGATTAACACTGAACATATGTTACAACAAAAAAAAAAGTTTAAGCAACACTAGAACAAGAACTTGTGACAAAAATAACAACAAAAACCAAAAAACAACAGCCTCAGGAAGTCACAAGGAGCTTCTCTGTGGAAACCTTCCCCAAACACTCAGGTGGTTCCTCTTCCCACTATTCCATGAAAGCTTCTCCTTTGACCTTAACAGAAGCAGTTCAAGACAGACCTCAAGGAAATTTTCTTTCATTTAGATTATAAGTGTTTAAATAACACTACTACCCTTCAAGAAATAACTAAATATAGCAGTTTCCCCCCAATACATTTTGCTGCCACATTTAGTGTATTGAGATAAATTTTTTGTGGGGCTTAGTGCAGTTTACACTTGAGGAAATCATGTCATATTACCATGATATAATTACAAATCAGCATATGTACTTCATTAATGTTTGCATGTGCAATGGAGTACAATGTAGGCATATTTCTGGCTTATTACGCCTCCCATCCCCCTCAGGAGCAAAAATCATTTTGCAGCACTGTAATTGCATGGCTCTTCACAAACACCATATTTGCAGATAGATGTAGAAAAGCAAGAATCAGAAGAGTCAGCCAGCTTCTCAACAATAGTATCAATTTTGAGATTGCTAAGGTGTAGGAATCAATTTAATTTATGCAATTTTCAAGAGAAAATTATTTTATGTTTTTTATAATTTCTTGAGAAATTATGTATTTTATATGCATATATAACTCTCTGTATAAATACATATAATACATATTGAAACACCTTGAGCAAATATGTTCATATAATCTTCTACCTCAGGAACATTAGCAAATTATGTATTTCCTTGATAAAATTCACCAGACCAGTGCTTCACATGCAAAGATCCCCAATGTTTAGACAGTGACAGATAAATACAAAGCTAAGACAAATACCATGGTTAGAGTTATTTTTTACTTGTACTGTGAAGACTTCTAACCACATTCTGTGAATAAAGGTCCTTTGGGTTTTCGGCAAAATAACTTCCAAAATTTTAAAATGTGTTTTTTTCAGAGAGTAGTTACAGTGTTCAGATTTTATAGGGCTCTCTTTTTTCTTTACATTTCATAGAATCATAGAACCATTAAGGCTGGAAAAGACCTCCAAGATCATCAAGCCCAACCTTCAAACAAACACCACCATGTCAAAAAAACCTCGTCACTAAATGCCATATCCAGTCTTTTCTTTAACACCTCCAAGGATGGTGGCTCCACCATTTCCCTGGGCAGCCCATCTCAATGCTTGACCACCCCTCCAGTGAAAAAGCCTTCCTGATGTCCAACCCCCAACCTGAACCTCCCCTGGCACACAGCCTGAGACTGTCCTCCTGTCCTGACACTGTTTGCCTGGGAGAAGAGCCCAACCCCCACCCGGCTGCGCCCTCCTTTCAGGCAGCTGTGGAGAGTGATAAGGTCTCCCCTGGGCCTCCTTTTCTCCAGGCTAAACACCCCCAGCTCCTCACAGGACTTCCAGACCTCCAGACCCTTCCCCAGCTCCACTGCCCTTCTCTGGACAGGCTCCAGCCCCTCAATGTCCTTCCTAAATTGGGAGGCCCAGAACCGGACACAGCACTCAAGGCGTGGCCTCACCAGTGCCCAGTACAGGGGGACAGTCACTGCCCTGGTCCTGCTGGCCACACTGCTGCTGATACAGGCCAGGATGCCATTGGCTTTCTTGGACACTTGTGCATCCATTGGCTCATGTTCAGCTTCTGTTGGCCGTCACCCCCAGCTTCGTTTCCATCAGTGTCTTTACAGTCCCTTTTTCTCAAGCCTTTTTCATTCTCTGGGATTCTTGTGATGTGAACTTCTGACCGAGCACCTCACCTTGTTGAAACTCATCCAACAGGCCTTGGTCTACCAATCCAGCCTGTCCAGCTCCCTCTGCAGAGCCTTCCTACCCTCCAGCAGACCAGCACTCCCACTTGTGTCATCTGCAAACTTACTCAGGAGATACTCAAACCCCTAGTCCAGATTCCCAATGAATATAATAAATAGGCCTGGCCATGTGGAACATCACTGCTGACCAGCCTTCAGCTGGATGTACCTCCATTCACCTCCACTCTCCGAGCTCAGCCATCCAGCCAGTTTCTAATTCGGGCCAGACTGCCCCCGCCCAAGCCATGAGCTGCCTATAGGACTTGACCTGCTTTCAAAAAATCCCACTTTCCTCAAACAATAAGATACTATCTAAATAAAGACTTTTCTCATCTCCTTAATAAAGTGCTTCAGTAAAGGAAATTCTGTAGTGCAATATATTATTGAACACACTAATAAAAAACCAAGCAAATCTCTGCAGTTTTAATTTTCTAATTAATGTTTCTTGCCTAAAAAAACATTTATAATATAAAGATTAATCCATAAAAGAACATCTTAGGGTGTTCTTATCTAGGATCCATGCATTATGCTTAAAATCCAAGCTGTTTGTACCAAAGCAGCATAGAGCTTCCAGCTGGTCATCTAAAAAAAAATCGTACAGATTCTTGTCACAATGTACGGTATTAATTGTCTTATTTTCTGTAAGTATTTCAACCTGGAAAAAAAGTTTTCTTTGTGTCCAAATAGAGGTCAGTGGAAGGTGAAGTTGTGCAAGCTACTCGTCAGTTTTTTTTATGGGGACTCTGACAATTGTAATACAAACAAGGCAAAAGTATGTTGATTTAGTCTTCTAGTAATATTAATGAAGAATTTTACCGAAGGTCTCTTTGTGTTCAGAGAGAAAGCAAGCCTATTACCATGCACCAAGTTATATGGTATTCATAATATTTCTCATCCCTTCACACATCACCAAACAAAGTAATAAAAGACCCGGCATATCATACAGGCATAAAATAATACACAGTGATGAAACTGTAGCTGACAGTTTTTGACACCACTAACTCCACATAGATAGCACAAAGATGAAAAAATCATGACAGGAAATAGGCATAAGAATATATAGCACTGTGCCTTGAAAAATAGCTGTTTAAAAATTAAAAGGACGGGATCTTTATATTTCTTTCATATTACCAAACAGTGATCAAACCTGCCTGATATCTTTGCAAGAAAAAAAGAAAGCAATAAACATTGCTCCTACAGTAAAGAAAATGTAATTTTCTCTATTTGACCTCTTTTTTTACATTCATCTATAATTTCCTGCATTTCAAAATTCGTTCTCCTTTGCAAGTCATTCATGGAACATGTATTTCGTAAGAATGATGTTTCTCAAAGGAACTAAAAGATGTAAGTTTCTTTAGTCATTTGCCACAATTATTGAATAAAAACAAATGTAAAGTGTTTCTGCATTTGACAGATGCTTAGTCTCTACTTAAACGTTCACTTATCCTTCATATCATACAAAAGCAGAAGGACATCAAACAAAGTCTAACTATATGACAGAGTTTTTTCTTCTCCAGGAGGATGGTTAGTAAAGTTGCAGCTCCTCTGATCAGACAAATATCTAATAACTCTTAAAATAAATAATGACTCTAAAATAAATCTACAACCTTGGAAGTGTTTATAGCAATACTTTATAGTACACTAAAAGATAAAATATAAAAATAGCTGTCACTGTTCTGTAGAGTATTATCACTGATGACTTATATCCAGAAAGATATTTCAAGATCAAGAATATTTCACAGGTATGATTTTGAATAATTTTCGCATGATAAATGCATGTGAAAACTGGTATCTACATTACTGACAATATGTACTGCTGAATCTGTTGACTTTTTATGTATGGAAAGACATATAGATATACAAAATTATGCCTCTGTATCGGGTTAAAGTCTTCCTGCTTTGGAACATCAGCGCATTTTTACATTGAAGGTTATGTAGACTGAAATAGCATTAACCTCAGTATCTGGAGTAAGGACAACCACACAGACATAGAAATAAAGGTTGTAAAACCTTTCTCAGGAGATGAAAACAGTTTTTGTCTCCATGGAACTTCAGACATAATATTTCTAATATCAAGACTAACAATGGAAGGACAGTGTTATGTGTTTTTTTAAAAGCCAGTTCACACACAGAGTTCTCAGAAAAAAATGCTACACACTAATTGTTTCATTTTGTCGGCTTGTAGCATCTAAGTGTGCTTGTGAAAAGTGAAGAGAACTGAATGGTATACAAGAGTTCTTTCCTTATTTTCAACTTCCTTCATGTCTTCTGCTAACTTTATAGACTCTGAAAACCTTTTTTCAAAACTGTGTGATTTGAACACAAACCTTGATTAAACGAGAATTACTTAAATGTTTGAAAAGCTGAGAGCTCATTCCAAAACAGGAGTAACACCAAAAGTTTCTTTGCAAAGGTGTCTATTATCCAGCATGGTGTAATAATAATCTTGGTCACAATACCTGCTACTCCAGAAGGTCTGCTACATACTGAAACTCTGTATATTAGATATATTTTTAATAGATATATGTTTAATATATTAGATATTTTTTCTTGGCTTTGATATTTCAGCCTGATAGTGAAAGATTGGTGATTATAGTTTCTAGACTATGCTTGTAGGCAGAGGAAAGTTATTACAATAGGTTAGCAGAAACATACAGTAGCAGAGAGCAGGTAAATATAACTGGACCATTTTCACTCTAATTGTTTTTGTTGTTGTAGCAAAATATAATAGCTTTAATAAAAAACTAAAAAGACAAAATTTCTACATTGAGAAGATTAAAGAAGAAATAAAAACTCAAAACATAAGAAGAGGATAACCTGAAATTTTTATGAAGAGCAGTGAGTGAGTAGAACAAGCCTACCTTGAACACACACTTCCGTGCCTTGCTACAGACATGTTTTTCTACCTCTCATCATTCACATTAGAAATTATAATACAATCAGTTTTACACAAATGGTTTAAAAAAATATGCGGCTTACCTGCTGTGGGACCACCACACTGTCTGCCCTGGTGAAGAACCTTCAAAACATAGAAGCCTCACTTGAGTAAATATCTAACTATAAACTGAACAGGATTGAGACTAAAGGGATGGGATGTTTCCCTGCAATACAGGAAGATCCTGCAATAAGATTAAGATGATCCTATGTGAATCTATTGCAGTATTAGTTTTCCACATCTGACTTTCAAGAAAAATTCATAATGACTTGCTAAATTTCTTATTCTGGCTGTATGCGAATTTTCAAAAGCCCCTGAAAAATCTTTACTCCCTTCTTAACCCTCCAGTATTGACACAATTACTGCCTTCTGCCACAGCTTTTTATTATAATCATAGCCATATTTCTTTTTGAAGAATTGATTAAATTAGTCAAAATTCTAGATTAACAGTGTCTTTGACCATGTTTTAAAATCATGTTTCTCATTAAATGCTGTGGAAAAGTTTTTCTCTCAGATGTACTATGGAATCACTTTGAGACAACAGAAAAAACATTAGTGGAAAATCAGCAAAACGGTCACTGGATTTGACAAGACAACTTAAACTCTTGTACTCATCTGTACCTTCCAGTAAGGATGTGTCTCATCTTCTTAACTTTTCAGTATGTATATCAGTTAATGAAGTAGACACAATATGCTTTTGGCAGGCTTGAGTCCTGGAAAGCAAAAGAAAAATGCTAAGAGAACTTGTGCTTGTGATCCCTGTCACTATTAAACTCTGCTCAATATCTCTGGGGAAGGTAAGAGAACTGTTGACTGAGCACTGCAGAAAATAGGCTGACATCTCATAGGCTGACATCTCATCTTAGAATGTTGTAAGGTACGTTCTGAAAGGATTCTTCAAACATAAAGCAAAGAACCATTCACTGACATCTATGATCCTCTATGACTAAGTGAAAAACAACCAGAGAGGTGCAAGAGCTTGTATTTGCTAGCTAGATGCATTTAATACTGCTCAGAAAACCAGTGTTCTGACTGATGTTTTCTAATGTCAAACTGATCTCCCTGGAGTTTTCTGTTAATGGCACACAATGAACACAATTCTCCCTACTGCAAGCGAAATAATGAAGTGTATTCATGGGGTTAAAAGACCAGCAAGCCTGGTAGATCTGTTCCTTGACTACCTGAACAGAATACAACAGATGTGCAATGAATAGACAATGCAGGGAAGAGAAATGGAGCATTGGTAATTTGTTGGCTGGGGGCAAAAAATAAAAGGGAAACCCTCCAGATTTCTCTTCTCAAAACCTGAAATTCCAGTGTCCTCTCTTAAAACATTATCTGGGGATTGTGAACTGTGATTCCTAGGCATATCTCATTATCCATAAAGATATGTAACTCGTCATCACTGAGGACTGACAGTTTGGGAACACAGCACAACAGAAGAGAATGTAATCACAAGTGGCACTCTCAGCTACAAGGAAAGAACCACTCAGCACTTCCCATTTCTCAGGAAAAAATCCCAGTGGCACTAAAAATACGAAGATACCACTAGCAAAAAAGTATTGATAATAACTTCCCTTTTTATCACAGTATAATTCTCAGCTGACTGAAGGTTAAAATTTTAGATCAGCCTCCTATTTTTCACCTTATCATTTCATTCTAAAGACTTTAGAGAAATTCAGCTTTGCACGCCAGATAACTTAATGCCCATAAATACACCATATGCTAGAAAACACTCGCGGCTGTTGGAAAAATTATTTCCTTAAAACGGAAAATTCCCGAATATTGCTATTTAGCAAATAGTTTGGAATTGCTATAGAATTGTATTGCTATTTAAATGCATACTATAAGCACTTTTTTAGGGTGTCAAGGCAGCTATATACCAAGGGATTTTCCAGTCTTCCACTACTTGACACAAACTTTGAAAGCAGCCACCACAAAAAATACTCTGATATGTATAATGTCATTCTTTAAGAAACTGCCTCTCTAAATCTTTATCTAGCAGAATGAAACTAAATGCAAGAGGAGCTAACTGGTTAGTTACTTACCCTTGTTTAAGAAAAAAAAAAAATGAAAAGGAAAAGGCTGTATCAGTTCCAAAGTGAAATACTGACACTCTTCTCAGCACCTATGCACATTAAAACACTGGTGGTCAGTGAAGTAAAGGTGTCAGCCTACTTGGCTTAGTTATAGCCACAGAGTAAAAAGATGCACTGACGATCTATATTGGAGCTCAAAATGACACTTATAGGACAAAAGCCAATGCTTTGCTGGAGGCAATGTCTTATAATTTCCAGTAAATGAACACATGATTAGAGCACAATAAATGAGAGTCATCCTTTGCCTCCATAGTTTTGGAACGACATAATTACAACCAATTAAGGGAAGTGCATGCAAAAGTCAAACAGAGCTTTCTCAGCAGCCCGGCCCAAATTATGGAAACAGGACATCACCATTGCCAGCCAGTCTCTAGATGAAACACACTTCTCTGATCCTGTCTTCTGTAGTACAGCAAATATTTAGTTGTTACTACAGATAGAAATAAATACACTGCTTAGCTTGATTCAAGGATACTAAGGTGCTATAGTAACACGAGCAATATAAGAATTTTAAGAACAGAAAATAACCCAATGGGAACTATAGTCATTTTGGCATTATTTTTCATAAATGATATAGGTTTTGGCAAACAAGGTAATATTTCTACATGCAAACAAGAACATAATGCAAGCTATAATAAGGTGCATTTTCTGTGCCTCTTCAATAGAATATTACATTTTGGAAAAAAAGTAAATAATTTATACAAAGTTTTTTGCCTGGTTGATGTACAAAACTAATGCTTATCTAGCTCTTGTGGTGCACTTGTCATCATGGATTGATACACAGTTCTTTTCGTTTAACAAAATAATTCATGCAATTAATGAATGTAAAGTGCAAGATTGTGTGAATCCTGCCTTGGATATAAGAGAAGGTTTAACTGGTTTTAGAGGTAAACATAGTTGTTTTACCTCTTCTGTATCAAGATTACACAAAAATTAGGATAGTATTTGACCATGAGAGTTTTGCAGCACAGTAAGAACATGGCACTGAACAGACACACTTCAAGGCTCACTCCAAGCTTGTGATAGGTGGATTAGTCACAGTATCTTGTGAAAAAAAGGTAATTAACAGTGTACTGAGAAGTGGAAGATGAACAAATAAACAATACCCAAGCACTAACATGAGTAATAAAGGTGTCATTAAAATTTTCATTAATAAGGAAAAAAATAAAGATTATGCCATGTGATGCATGTCTAATGAAATATTCAGCAGACAGACTCTGCATTTATACTGGCTCATGGATCTTACAAGAGATAAAGGAAATTTAGAAATATAAGCTTTTATGGTATTTCTATTAATTTTTGTTAAAAATTCTGTTAACAAGAACATAACAGAATATTCCGAATGATAGCGGCAAGGGTTGTCACTTAGGCTCTTGAGCATAAGTTAGAAAGTTTTATATTAGAAGACACGAACAATGACTATTAGAAGACATGAAAGAACTACTGATCTTTAGGTTCAGACTTGGGGAAAAAATGAAGTAGAAATATAATTGCATAAACAAAACCTTGGTAAAAATCATGCTTTCAATATTTTACTGTCAGACTTCTGATAGTAAGAAATAAATAAAGAGATAGTAGTTTGGAACACAGAAACAATCACTGAAGCAAAGCTAAGAAGAGAAGCAGGGCATCATAAACTGCTGAGGCCTCCCTGGCCGCCATATTGCTAAACAGGGAATCACGGAATTTGACGGGATTTGAGCAGGAAGAGACCTTAAACATCCTATCATTCCCATTGTCATGCCATGGACAGAGACATCTTTCATCAGACCAGGTTGCTCAGAGCCCCATTCAGTCTGACCTTGAACTTTTGTCACATTATTACTCTTAAAGAAACTAAAAGTAAGAGGACATCCTGAAAGAAAATTCTTCAATGTGTCTCAATTATCAGGTAATGAACAAATTTAGGTGTTCTAGATATGTAATACTGAACAACACTCAGAGAAGTTGCTAAAATATAAGAAAAGTATTTTTGACAGGGTTAATTAGGAAAAAAATGTTTTCATCATTTGACATTCCTGCACTAAGATTTTGCAACAAAGCACAAAAAATTGTGTAGGAAATATAAAGGGAAATCCAATTATGGCTTCACTGAAGACTGTCAATATTCAACTCCCAGTTTTTATTGCAAGGAAACCAAAGAAGTTTTGCTTATCACAGGATAGTGGAATGTTAAAGGCTCATAATGGACCTTAAAGATTATCTAATCCCAACCCCCACTCCCCCCGTTACGGGCAGGGATACCTGCCACTAGATCCCATCCAACATGGACTTGAACACTTCCAGGGCTGGGATATCCACAGCCCCTCCGGGCAACCTGTGCCACTGCCTCACCACCTTCACAGTAAAGAATTTCTTTCCAATATGAAACCTAAACAGAACTTGAACAAATGAAAAACCAAGAAATGTTTTTAATGGGGCCTTAGCTTTGAGTTTCCATGAGTTAATTAGCTTCAAAATTTTCTCCTTTTACATTTTTTCCATCTAGCTCTTTGTGCTAGCCCCAGCTCTGGTACTTTGTAACTTCTTTACAAACCTTACTGTAACACACGTTTTTATATTGGCCCTCCTTCCGTCTCTCTGTTCCTCTGCAGCTGTCAAAACCAGACAAATTAATAATTGCTAGCATTGTTATGACATGCAGTGTAAACCAAATCTGCAGGCATGCAAGCCACTGGCCAAAATGGACAGTTACTACTACTATTTTTAGGTCTGCATTCAGCAGTTTTATTCTGAATCAACTTTCTGGCTAGCTCTGTTTTAAGATGGACAGCATCTGTTCATCACACATTTGGACTGTATCATCCTTCAATATATTTTTCCCTGATGAGGCTTGTAAACAGTGACAATACTACAGGTAAATTAGACGGATAAGGAGTTACTTCTATAACTCATTAGCTTAAATAAATGTAAAGGATTTATCAAGCTGATGACATTAATACCATAAAAGTCACTATATTCTTATGAATTTCAGACAAAAGTGTTTGGACAAAATTTAAAAAACTGTCTTGTTTCTTACCAGTCTTTTCTCGATAGCTTACATACAGGCACAATTGTTTAGAGACACCAGATATCTTCCAGTTTGGCAAATCCTAAATTTCCATCTCTCTAGTTCAACACCTCTTCCAACAAATTATTTGTACCTATCTTTATCATCACTGTCAGAATTCAGATGAAAAACCATTACGTACCTAGAAGAGTTAAGAACTTCTGAAGCAAAAGCTGTCACACACATGTCCTACCCCATGTGACATAGACAAGTAATTTTTAATATACACCATATATAGCATATGAACATGGCTTGAAGTTCTGTTGAATATCACAGAATCACAGAATGGCTGAGACTGGAAGGGACCTCCAGAGCTCATCTAGTCCAATCCACTTGCAAAAGCAGAACCACCTGGAGCCAGTTGCCCAAGGCCATCTGAACACAATTTTGAATGTCTCTCACATTCAATAAATATTTCCTGATGTTCAGAGAGAACTTTATGCATTTGGGTTCATGTCCATTGTCTCTCGTCCCATGACAGGGAACAATCAGAAGGATCCTGGCTCCATCTTCTTTGTACCCTCCCTTCAGGAATTTGCATACAATAAAACCTTCCCTAGGTCTTCTCCAGGTAAAAAAAATCCCAGTTCTCTCATAAGAGAGATTTTTCAGGCCCTTCACCATCTACATGGCCCTTCATTGGACTTTGAAACTGGTCCAATTAAGTTTCTTTCCAGCTGGGTGGCCTCCAGCATATACCGGTGCCTGGAGTTGTTTGTCCCCAGATGCAAGATGTTACATTTCCCCTTGTTGAACTTTATGATGTCCTGGTCCGCCCACTCCTCCCGCCTGTTGAGGTACATCTGGAAGACAGGATGACCCTTTGGTGATTCATCCACTCTTTCCAGTTTTGTGTCTGATACAAACTTACTGATACAAAATTACTCTGCAACATTGTCCAAATCATTAATGAAGATGTTACACAGGACTGGCTCCAGGAATGTCCCTTGGGGTACACCACTAGTTTAGTCAAAGCTGATTAGTTGGTCAAGCATGACTTCCTTTTGCTGAATTTCCTTGTCCATCTGGTGTCTGGAAATGGTTTCCAGGATTAGATGTTCCCTCACCTTTCCAGAATGGAGGTGATGATGGCTTTCCTGTAGTTCCTTGGGTCATCTTCCTTTGCCCTTCCTGAAAGTAGGATTATCCATGATGAATCAGAGATTATCAAATGAGCTTACAATCACATCTGTTGTTATATCCCATCAGGGTCCTTGGGCTTATGTAGATAGAATTTGCTTAATTATTCCCTGACCTGATCCTCTTCTATCAAGAGTACATCTTCCTTGCTCCAGTCTATCCCTCTGGTCTCTGGGACTCAGTATTTCTGAGGGCTGGGAAGCAAAGAAGGAATTGAGTACCTCAGAATTCTCTATCTTGCATAAACAAGTCCCCCATCTCATTGAGCAATGGGCCCACATTTTCTCTAGTCTTGTTTTTATCACCTGTGTACTTATAGAAGATTTTTTTTGTCTTTGGATCTCTTTGAAAGATTTAATTCCATTTGGGTTTTAGCTTGTCTGATCTTATCCCTGGATATCCGGACTTGGGTAGGAACAATTTTTCCACACATGCAGCCTCCCTTTGTTTTTACCTGACTTCCTGCTCATTGGAATGGACTGCACTTAAGCTTGGAGAAGGTGTTTCTTAGATACTAACCAACTTTCTTGGGCCTTCCTTTCTTCTAGGGACTTATTAAAAAGGATTCTTCCAGACATCTTTGAAGATGTCAAAGTCTGTTTCCTGAGGTCCAAGTTTGTGGGTTTGCTTGTCACTCTTCTCCCTTCTCCCAGAAACTGGAGATCCTCCTTCACTTAGCACATGTCACTACAGAAAAGACTGTCTCAGGTGTTTACATATTCCTTGTTGGGGAGTTTGTGGTCCAATGCAGCATCTGTCCTTGATGACTTCTCTATCACTTGGCAGAGGAAATTATCATCAATGCACGCCATGAACCTCCTGGGTTGTTTATGTGCTGATGTGCTGTCTCTCCAACATATATCATGGTGGTTGAAGACACACATGAAGATCAGGACCTTCAAACTTGAGGTCTGTATAGAATCTGAACTACTTGTTCCTCATGGTCAGGTGGCCTATTGCAGGCACACACTGTAACGTTACCTTTGCCTAATCTTAACATGTAGAATATCCATCGGCTCCTCATCTACCAATAGGCAGGTTTCCGAGACCTTAAGTTTCCGTGTCACATAAAAGAAACTCATCTCCTCATCCCACTTTCCTGTCCTGAAAGAGCCTGTATCACTCCTTAGCAACATTCCAGTCTTGGGGGCCAGCTCACTCTATAATTCCATCATCCCAACAAGAACACAGTCCTGCAACTGCAATATGTGTGACCATATACACACACACCCCTAAATATTTGTAATAGGAATGGTCTTCACTTTTGATTTTCCACTGTCATTGCTGTTCACCTCATGACTTCCTCTGGAAGTCTTGTCAGGTAAGAGTTATTTCAAACATACTCCTATCCTGTCTCTGATGGAAGAGAATAGCAAGGGAACTACTGAGAAATCATTTCAAGGTGAAACATAAAAAAATATGATTACCTACTGAGAAATAAATAATCAAAATTACAAATTCCTCCCCCACACTACCCCCCACCTTGCCCAGAGGTTCAAAGCCATCTTAAATGTAGTTGAGAAAATGACTCCCAACTATTCCCAGGAACAAATACCCAGTCAAGAAAATGAAGATGAGACTGCTAATTTGGAAAAGGCACTAGCAGAAAACATGTGCAGAAGATTTGGCAAACCCCTGCTGATCTAGTTAAGAAAGGAATAAGTGAGTATTTCCTTCCCTGTACTTTTTTCTAAAGCTTTAAAAATTCTATTGTAATGCCTAACAAATGCTTACAGTAAATAATACAATATTACAGTTTGCTCAGTGGTGGCAAATATGTTGCATACATTGCACAACAAATAAAAAGAAATAGACAAGTGGCTGGCCTATACGTTGTAGAACCTTCTTTAAACATGATACAGCTAGAAACAACAGTGATGTGTGATGTCAGCAGGGCAGGGGGGACAAAGATTTGGTAAGATTTCAGCAGCTAAGTCTATACTGTACATTAGACTGTGTCCATAACTGCAGTTGTCCATTGCTGTGTGTCCATTGCTGCAGTTCTGGTCTCAGTTTGCCCGGTGGAGAAAGGTATGTTTGAGATTTTCTCCTTTCAGGAAGACATTACCTTAAGATGGAAAGACTCACAGTGCCTCATCATATAGACATAACTGTGAATATTAATTACCCATCTGTGTGCTTCATAAGAGGTTCAGTTTGCCAGAGCAATCCATTTCACACACAAAAAAATCAGAATTAAGCATCAAACTGAAAAGATGCTGTACATTTAATCCTTGTATATTGCCACTTTGCAAAGGCATTCACTGAACTAGTGATAAAACCATGACAAGTTTCCACTGTAACAACACAAGACCTCCAAGAGCATTAAAACAATTCACAGTTATGTTCTTCTCATATTAAGGAAGCTTCTGGAAACCAAATTGCAGTTGTTAGTTGAATCAATATGAAGTTTCTGTCCATGTGACCATGAAGGAAATGATCTGCCATACCCTGAATATTAATACATCTTTTAATGCTTTGGTTAGTAAATATTTTTTCACACTTTTGCCAAATCTGCATATGTAATTTCAGGATAAGTAGTAGAAACGTAGGCAGTCATATTAAGCAGTTGTTCTTTTCAGTCATTAAAATTTTACTGTAAAATATATTTCTTCCACTTTCAAGTAAATGCTTTAAAATTTAAAACACCTGTAAATCTAGATACAAACGAAAGGCCTCAAAAACTGTTAGACATTTTGTCATGTTCTATAAACTTCCACTCTTTAGAACTGCCAAAAGTGCCAGAAGTATTGAAATGTAAAGTATGTAAAAAAAATACTTAGCTGGAGAAGTTGTCTCTCATTTGAAATCAATATTAGAGTTAAATTTCACGGAGAAATTAAATGACTTTATTTTAATAGCCCAGAAGCAAATCTCCTATCTTGCAGGTAACTCATAGAGAATATCAGAAAACATTGGCTTAGAGTGATGCATTCCGTTTCACATCGTTCAGAATTTCCTTGTTTCTTTTACCAACCTGTGAGTTACTTGTGGGACAGATGGAAACCACAGCTTTAGGTGCACACACTTATCAGGCTCAGGTCTTATTGTAACTCTTTCCCTCTTAAACAGAGCAATCACATGCAGACAAGGAACTGGGAAGGAAATTCCTCAGGAGTAGATATCTCTAAATGCCCCTCCAACGCTTGTTGCCTATAAGCACTTGATAACTTTCTCCTGTTTAAATACAACAGAAGTTAGCTAACACACCTGCAATGGTGGCTAGTAGATCAACATTTGCCTTGAGCAAATCTAGGCTCTTTTGGCACAGATTAGTTGGGACACTAAAGCTGATGAGAGCTAAGTACAAGGCACTGGCATGAGATTGAGTATAAACCATCTCCTTCTACTGTGGTAACTCATAACATGAAGCACGATGTCACTTTCATTCCTAAAGCTCTAGATTTTTTAGTGAAGACAAAGATAAAATGTATCCTGTCTTCCTATGTTCCCTGGGGGACCTGCAGGCTGTGGCTGTGACCTGACTTACTGTGATAAGAGACCTGTTTTATAGATAATTTTAAATAATTAGGCATTGAATTAACTTCTGAATAGGTGAAATTGCCATGTCTGCCTTTTCTAGACTAAGAGCTGACAGTACTGCTGGAGAGAGAATGCCTTTACCAATCCCAGTGGAAGTGGCCTTGAACTCAGGAAATCATTAAGTGAAACAGTAAATGGAAATTACTCAGTAGCTGAGCTTCTGAAGAAAGGACATTAAAGAGGAAGAGGGATTTTTTTCCCCTATTTTTGCCTTGCCTTTTGAGGGCTGCTGAGTAAGAAACTTGGCAAGGACGTCAGCAAGGCTCATCCTGAGTTCCTTACTTATCAAATACATTCTCTAGAACAGAGGAAAACAGAGCACTACACTGGTGTGTGTGTATATATATACATATATATATGTTCTTTGTTGATAATAGAGACAGACAAGAGAGAGAAAATTAAAGCCCTAATATAAGAATTTTAGGTAACTTTCATACTCTCAGATTAAGTTTCTTTCAAGTTTGTCATATCTTAGCACTATCAGAGTACTTTTCTTTATATATTCTTCTGGAACAAATTTGCCTAATATCAACACAGCCTGACCTGGTTTTTTTCTTATATTAAGGTCTGGATCAACCAAACCTTAAGGTTAACACAAGTAAATTTTCATTTTTAATCTTACAGATCAGCCCTTATCTTCTGCTTGGATTTTGGGGTTTTTTTCTGTTCTTGTTCCCTTTACATCAGATCAAAATCCATGATTTTGCTTCTGTGGGAAGAGATGATTGAAACTGTGTCTTAGCTGGCCAAAGCCATCATGGAAAACAGCTACTGGCACCCAGCAAAGAGTTTAAAAGATGCAGGAGTGCAGAGGAAGAACATAAACTTTTCTGAGTAATTGCCTTATTAAACATTCTGTGATTTCCTTTTTATTGTTAATGTGTGTTAGATTTGTCTCCCTAGTAATGTTAATATAAATGTTGTATTTTAGAGTACAATCATTGATTTTAGGATGGGTCTGTTAACTTTTCCTTAGCAAAAAATCAATAGATGCAATTATTTTCCAGTGAGATAATTCAGAATAGTATTCAGAGAATGATCATCTAGTGTAAATATTAAAGATGTTGACAAAATGAATTTTTTTTTCTGCTTTCAGCAGATATTTTCCTCAAAAACTGGGGTTTTTTAGGTTTTGGGGGATATTTAAATTGATAAAAATATTTATGGGGTTAAAAAGCCATTCTAAAAAAAAAGAGGAACATACAAAAAATTCATTGCAGTCACTATAAACACTGAGAATATGGTCAAGTGCTGGTGGTATCTGATAATATTTTCAAAAGATAGCAATTGCAAAAGTATTTTAAATAATGTGTTTCCTATCCTTTAAAAAAACTCAGGATGGATCTGTAATTTAATGATGGTGCTCGGGAAGCTGTGCAAAATAGGACCAACTAACTTAGAAAAAGCACTGTTATTGTTCTGGTTATTTGTCCCATATGATAAATAAGGTAAATGTATATTTAACTTAACTATGGCACAGTCCTAGCAAAAGCTTAATTTACAGCTCCACAATAGCTATTTTCCTGGGGAAAATGTCCTTCTTTATCTTGAACACATTTTTTAAGTAATACTTACTTTTCTACAGTGTGGAAATACCAAGCACAGACATTCCCATGCTTCTGACCATAAGCTAACACAGTGGGTAGCCAGAGATCTCTTTCTTTTCTACAGGAGGGAATGTGCAATAAACAGCAATAAACAGCCAAACAAAAGAGGTTCTTACGATTTTTTTTTTTCATTTATTGCAGTAATTCTTCATGACTTTGCTGGATTCTGAGAAAAATTAATTGACTCACTGTTACTCCTTACAGATTTAAGTATTTCTCCCATATGCACTCCGACCAAGCTCAAAATTGCCTTAAAACTTTTAATTCTTTTCATATATAGTCTGTCGATTTCTGTTATTTGTAGAAAGAAGATATATTATATGACTTCCTAACAAGAAGTGGTTTTTGAGGTCCCAGTCAAATATCTTGGTATGCAAGACACAGATTTTACTAATGCCTCCTGTTCTCTTAAAATGTCCTCTCTTAAAATGACCTCATGGTCACTGAGAGATCCGGTTTTCATAGCCCTGTGTTGGAATGCAAAATACAGAAAAAAACGCTTTCCATCAATGTCTTTACAGTCCTATCTTCATAACTGTCTCCTGCCTGGCACAGGGATATTCAGGAAAGACAGATTCTAGCCCTTCCTACCTTCCCAGACGATTGTGTTCTTATGGAAGGAGTTTAAATTAAAAAAAATCTCTGAAGCATCAATTGAAAAATTTGCTAGATCAGTCCCTTGGGAAAACAAGACTTAAAAAAAACCTGATGCATTTTAGAGGGTGTCCTGAAAAACCATTTGGACCTGAGCATGGCAGAGCAAGTGCCAGGGCAGAGACGAGTTTGCAGTCTGGCTTCATGGGACCTGTCCAGTGGCACAGGCACAGCTCAAACGGTGCAGATCTAAGGAACTTCTGTTCTGCCTTGCAATGCACAGAACTCATTTCTTCCCTCCCAATTCTGATTCCATCAGTCATGCCTCAGCTTAAGGAACAGGAAGGGAGAACACGAAATCATGCTGCAGGTAAACAAAAGAAAATATAGGTTGAATAATAAGAAATTAATAAAAATTCCATAATTAATTAAAAAAGGACTGGAGGAATAAAGAATGAAGCAGTATGAAAAAAGCAAAATCTTAAACATCTTATGATGCTTATCAAGATCTCTTATGAATATACCTTATGATAACTTAAATTGTTTAAAAATCTACACGTGACCATGAAATTTTAAAAAAAAAATGCAGCTGCTAAATCTACAAAATTAGAAGAGCTACAGTAATGTTGCTCGAAATTTATAAATTCCTGCATTTCCTAAATGTACATGTATCTGTATTTATATATATACCTATATTTACATTTACACATAGGTATGTGTGTATTTCAAAGGAAGATTTTCAGGTATGAAGTCAACAACAAAACAAATTCTTACTAGCATCTCTTTGCCTCAGTCACAAAATGCTGTTAGGCAAAATTCACCAATTATCTAAAATTAAGTTGTCTACAGCGAAATAGGATCAGGAATTAAATACAGCGGTAGAGGAACTTAGTTTGTAGCTTATCTCCTAAAGCAAATCTCTGACAAAGTATCTAAAAATAATTAATTATAATTTCATAATTTTAAATAAAGTTATAATGGCTGCTATTATCCAAACTGGTGTTTACTACTGCGTGAAAAAAACCCCATTCATACCTGCGAAGAGCCAATTCAGCCTTGTTATGCCTCAGGAATGGTTGTCAGAGGCATGTGGAGGAGGGGTGCACATGCGCCATGTGGAGGAGGCAGCTAGAAGGAGCCTTGTCTCTGGGAAGGCCTTGCCTGGCAGCACCTCCCATCAGGCAGGCAGCAGGAGGCACTGTGAAGGGGCTTCTCCAATCCCGTAGTGAAAATGTCTCCACCAGTGGACAGCAAAGAAAGGTTGGACTGGACCAGTGGTTCCCTGTCAGCATGCGGACATTGAGAGCGGCCAGGGGGGTACAAAACACACTGTGTTGCTCCTCGGGGTGAACCACTATTGTTCGCTGCTCGTACTTGCTCTCTCCTTGGCCCTGGCCCCTGCCCGCCGGCCCTCGGGCTCTCCTGCCCTCGCCGGAGAACCCAGCCGTCACTGCCCGCTGTGCCCCCGCTCTGCCCGCTCCCCGCGGCCCTGCCCAGCATCCCGGCCTCCCGTCCGAGCTCACCGCGTGTCCGTGTGGGCCGCGGGAGCCGCGCCCGTGGGAGCCACATCCCTCCGGGAGCCGCGCAGGCTCGGCGGGGCCCAGCCCGGCCCCAGGCAGGCAGCGAGCGCAGCCTCCCCTGGGTGCCAACAGCACTGCCCTCACTGCCTGCGGTAATGCCCTCTGCTCCCCTCTGGCCCCTCTCTCTCCTCTCCCCCAGGCCTTCTCCAGCTTTCTTCCTTCTTTTCTGTCTCTCCCAGCCCTCTTTCGCTCAGGCAACTCCTTTTCCTTCTCCTTTTTCTTATCAATAAACGGTTCTCAGACTCAAGGTTTGCCTCGTTTGGCTTCATTTTTTTCCTGACCATCCATTTTTAAAAGAACTCTCCACAGTTCCCTGCAGTGGAATGCGACAATACCTTACATGAATATCCCTTTTAACAACTTCTTATGAGGAGCGCAGAATACAGTTACAAAAGACTGCCAAAATGCCATTTTATGCCACATTCAAATATAATTCCTGAATTTCTAAATTTCCAGAGGCAGCGGGAAGAGTCTTCTAATGCTCTTTTTCCTACTTCCCTTGATTAGCATCAGCTTTCATATAAAGTCAGACAAATTAAATTATCTGTGGCAGTGTTTGTTATTGAACATTGAAAGGGACTAGATTTCATATATTCAGCAATGGATTGAATGTGCCTGAAAAAAAATACAAAGCCAGTAAACTACGAGTTTATAGTTTATGATGCCATATGTTGTCATCATAAGGTGAGCAGCAGCCTCTGAAATTCAGTCTCAGTGCTGTAAAAGCACTACGTGTTCAAGAACAAATGCTGGCTTTAGGATTTAGCATGAGGTAAAATAAAATTAGAATTCAGTAGTTTCTAACCTAAAATCAGCCCCATGAACATTTTCTAATTAAATGAACACAACAAAGACTTCTTGACATAAGATTGCCTAGTCATTTCTTGTAAATGTCATTAAGAAAATAATGGAAGCACCTTCAAAAGAATGAAGAGTATGGTTAAATAACAAATATTTTACTTGGACAACAATTTTTCCATATACAAGTAACTCAGAAAAATATAAAAGCTCCAACAAACTGGCCCAAACCATGGGCAGTTTAGTAAGTTTGAGAAAGCATCTCAGCCACAAAATGGAAATAAGTACATTTTCATTTATTTTGCCACAAATTACAGTGCTTTGTCATTAAACACATGCCAAACAACATCATTCTGTCTGCCAATTGCATATGGTTCCTTATTATACATACATAAGAATTATGCTCAGCATGCAACTGTTTATTTTTGTGATTTTGTAATGTATCCTGCAGGTAATAGACTTGTGTTTAAGACACTGCAATAATGAAGAATGGAACAACAAAAACTTGTGCAAGGGAACTGCTTTAAAATTTTCATAGCTTTTGCAATAAAGTTGAAATCACTCTCTTGCTCCTTGTTTGTAACATGTTTATTAGCTACTACTGATATGATTAAATGTTTTCTTCTGAACAAAAAGGCCACTTTTTTCAATTTTTTTTTAAGACTTTTAAGTACAAGATTGACCTACATACTCTCTTTGTCTGTTAGCTTAGCTAATATCTCTAAATACTGCAGCACAAGCACATCAAAGGCAGGATTAGGTTTATCCAGCCTAAACCTGAACTTCTCATTCCAATGAATAGAAGGCAAACATATACGTGTGGATTTAACATAACTATTCTGTCTGCAATCCATCTAGTCATTTGCTTATGCATTTTCTTTATATTTCCCAAATATGTTTTTATTCCCTGTGTCATTCCAAGTCGCATAAAAAATTTAAATGCAAGACTTAATGGAGGAGAGTATTTATATCTGGGAGAGCTGGTCCTAATCCTTCTCTTACTTTTTTTCTTTTTACTCTCATAGTAGTGATGAGCCTACAGCAGCACTTCAGATTATTTCCTCACAAGACATTGTAAAAGAAGGAGGTGCAATTATAACTGTGACATCATTTGGCTTCAGAACTCCTTTCTTAAAAATTTGGAGTAGGAATTGAGAATTTAAATGTCAACATTATGCAAAATTACAACATTATTGCTGGGCAAGGATCCTCTAATTTGAATGGCTCCGCACTACACAAATAATAAATACTATTTATTAAGTATTGAATATATTAAAAAAATCTTACACCTTGATAATAATTGCCATGTATTTTAAGTTATATGCTTTAGAGTGGGAAAATCCTAAAATTATTATCACATATTTTTACTATTATTACAAATATTTTTTATTTATTACCTAAAATTATGGACAGTAAGTACCTCAGAGAAATTACCAAAACATATAACTAGATTATTTCTGTGGTTAAGTGGTATAGTAAATGGTATGCATTGATGCTAAGCCATGGAGAATGAATCAAATACAACACCCACCTTAAAATGTGTCTGAAGAAACAGCTCAAGTACAGCATATGATAGATCAAGATCTATGCAGAACCAAGCGCTCCATGTCACTCAACAAATTCTTAAAATTTAGCTGCTGCCTCCAAGAAAGGTGAAATCTTCAACCGACATTATTTTTTATAACAATTTTCTCCTCTGTTAGCAAATGATGATTGAAGTACTTCCTGCCTACTTGACTCAATTACATACAGTAGCAGTAATAGTTCATATGTTTCCTGTCAAGGCTATATCTCGCAATGTGAAGGTGTCAATTGTCTAACAGGACTTTTCCACCTCAATCTTCGATGTGTTAGAATAATACACTTTGTAAAGAACAAGATATAAAGGAGGAAACCACTGAAAATAGCATTCCATAATCTTACTGAGAATTTCTTTTGGTAAGTACAGAGATTTTGCTCCAGCTGAGAATAATATTTACTTATTTTAAGTAACTTTTTCCTTCACTTAAAAGATAAATTATTTTCCCCATTATCAAAGCTGGTCTTGAACATAAATGCTGAAATACTGAGGCAGATGTTCGACAATAACTCTCTCATGAGAATATTGAAAGTGAATTTTTGAGGACTATGCTGGCATAATTTCTTTACACCAAATGACAAATTACTTTTTCCATACCTTTGTTTAACAGAACTCAGAACATTATCAAAGTAACAGAGTTGACTCAAGTTCTAATAGAAACATACAGTGTCCTTATGGAAATCATCATCATGTTGCCAAATGATCAAAACCTCTCTAAATATAAGTTACCTTTTTTGTTTCTTGTGACAAGCGTGGAAGATCTGTTTCCACAATAAAAGTGGCCCCTCAAGCATGGAAGAAAGTATGTGGGAAGCTCTTCAAATCACTTGGTTTATAATTTTAACAGCAAATTCTTGTGTTATAATAATAGTAGGATTATATTTAAAGTGCTCTATAACTTGTTCTTAAAATGAAAATTTACCCCAACCATGAAAATTTCTGGAATTTTCGAAAGACGAACTTAAAATATAGTCCTATATAAAAGATATAAAGTAAAATATTATTCAGAAAAACTATTTTTCAAATATTTTTATTGGTTTTGATTGAACTACAGTCACTGTTGGGTTATTGTTGAGATGCAGGAGAAAAGTAGGGAAGCCTACTCTATTGTCCACATCCAAGTCACAGGTGGCATGTCTTCGTGAGAGGAAAGTCCTGCTTATCAAACCTGAAATCTTTGTATGACAAAGTAATTAATGATGACACCTAATTTATCAAGGGAAGCCAGTGGATGTATCATTTTGCATTTCAGTAAAGTTTCCAATACTGTCTCTCCAAGGATTCTCCTGGATAAAACATGCAGCACACACCTGGATAAACACAGGGTGTGATGGGTGAGCAGCTGGCCTGTGGGTAGGGCACAAAGGGTTACAGTGAACGGGGTGGCACCAGGCTGGGGACCTGTCACTGGTGGGGTTCTGTAGGGCTCCATCCTCGGCCCTGTGCTCCTCAACATCTCCATAAACAACCGGGGCACAGGACTGGAGGGGATACTGAGCAAGCTCCCAGCTGATAAAAAACTGGGAGTAGCTGTTGATTCCCTCAAAGGTAGAGAGCCCCTTCAGAAAGACCTCAACAAATCAGAGGGCTAGGGAATCACCAACCATATTAAATTCAACAGGGGAAAGTGATGGATTCTGTACCTGGGATGGGGCAGCCCTGGGTGTATGGACAGACTGGGGAATGAGAGGCTGGAGAGCAGCGGTGTAGAAAGGGACATGGAGGTCCTGGTCATGGCAAGCTGAACATGAGCCAGCAGTGCCTGGCAGCCAAGAGGGACATCTGTGTCCTGGGTGGCATCAGGCACAGCATCGCCAGCCTGGCAAGGGAGGGATTGTCCTGCTCTGCTCTGCTCTGCTCTGCTCTGCTCTGCTCTGTTCTGCTCTGCTCTGCTCTGCTCTGCTCTGGGGCGGCCTCACCTCCAGTGCTGGGGGCAGTTCTGGGTGCCACAATATAAGAAGGGTCTAAAGCTATCAGAGAGTGCACAAAGGATGGCAAGGAAGAAACAAAGATGGTGACGTGCCTTAAGGAGGATCCTTATGAGGAGTGGCTGAGGAGACTTGGTCTGTTCAGCCTGGAGGAGACCTTACTGCAGGTACAGCTTCCTTGTGAGAGGAAGATGAGGGGCAGGCACTGATCTCTGCACTCTGGTGACAGTGACAAGACCCGAGGGAATGGTTGTTATGTCAGGGAAGTGTCCCTGAAGGTTGTTGTGTCCCTGAAGTTGTGTCAGGGATGGTTTAGGTTGGATATCAGGATACAGATTTTTACCCAGAGGGTGGTTGGGTACTGGAACAGTCTCCCCAGGGAAGTGATCATAACACCAGCCTGACAGAGCTCAAGAAGCACTTGGACAATGCCCTCAGGACCATGGTGTGTCCTCAGGACCATCTTGGGGTGTCCTGTGCAGGGCCAGGAGCTGGACTCAATGATCCTTGTGAGTCCTTTCCAACTCAGCATATTCTGTGACTCTGTGAAAATTTATTCTGTAATAATTGATATGAGATAGAGAATACAATGCAGTTATGTTTCCTCTGGGCATTCCTAACAACAAGTTTAGTCTGAAGTGTGTCCAGACTTGGTTCTTTTTCATGTGTTTGCATTTAGTGATGAAACAATAGCATCTGAAATAAAGTTAAAAGAGAAAGGCCATATTTACCTATTATCGTATAGATTTCAATGATGATTTCTGTTTCTCGAAAAAAAAAACCAGTATCACACAAATGTTTCTCACAAAAAAATAGAACATTAAATAGAACATTAAATTTAATCTTCTTTCCTTTGCATCAGTTTCTGGAAGTAAAAATGAAAATCAAAAGAAAGAAGGTGTGGGATAAATAAGAGTAGATTTGGAAAGTGGAAAAACGGAGGTATTCATTTTGGGGAAGGGAGAAAGGCAGTTTCTCCACCTATATAACATTATAATGATGGAAATAAAGTGGAATAACAAGTCTGAAAGTGTGAAGGTCCTTGTGAAGGACTCAATGTACCTAAGATAATCCAAGGCTTAGTAACAATGTAGAAAAAGATATTTAAATATATTATTTTTATTTTCAGTGTCATATATATGGGGTTTATTATTTTGGGAAAACTAAGAAATCTATGAACTAGACAGATGACGTGTACATAAGCTTTTTGCCTTTAACTTGTTAATACAAATAAATAACACTTGTAATTTTAATATATATGGCAATCATCAATTTACTGTAAGGGAAAAATGAATTTCTCATTGCAGCCTTCAAATTACACGACATTTATCTGTCATAATGGGAAGGCTACATCTCCTAATCTCTTTCCCCACCTCTGTTCAAAAATAGTAAGCAACAATTAAAGATGAATAAAGATGTATCTTTTCTCCTCTTGTGTAAGACTTAATGGGATTGCACAGGTCTTATTTCAACATTCATTGCTAGTTATTTGTCTTCCTTATTTCTTCTGAGAGCTTTCATTTAAAGTATATTACACTTATGAATACATCACAGAGATATTTTGTATGAACTAAGAATCTACTGTTTAGAAATATAATTATGTTGACTTTTTCTTTGATGCCAAATTCATTACTGTTGATTTCAACATCCCTGTTGCTTTGGGTTTATTTACTCTTCCAATACAGTAGCTACTAAGGTGATAATATATAGATAAGAATTATTAAGAACATCTCAGTGCATCTTTTCCAGAGAAAACACAATAGCTTGCTTTTGTTCACACACATTTTATAACCTAAATTACCAGATCACTTGGTGCAGCTGGTGGTGGGTAATATGCTCTCTGAGATAAGCCTCCTGGGGACAGCAGGTGATCTCTACTGCAAGCTTTAATCCACAACTTTCTCTAAACTTTCTCTGCATTCACAGAACAGACAGTTGTCTTTCATCACATGGGATATTTGTAAAGTTGAGTGGAATAATGCCGTTTTCAGTTTTGGTGCCCCCTTAGAAGTGGGGAACTTTTCATAAATTTTATATAGTAAGATAAGGCACAACTTTTTCTATTACCTTGTTTTTCCTATAGTCCTTTGGAAACACTGCATGCACAGCCACAAGCTTGAAGACCAAAGCCTGAAAGTCTCTTTGCAGAACTCATGAAGGAAAAACCAAAAGTCTAAAGCAGCAATGATTACAACATTTTAAACAGAGAGTTTTTCATTAGCAATTATGTTTTTTAAAGGATATTCCATCAAATACTTTACTTTAAGCACAAATCCAGAGCAGGAGCCAAACACTTCCAAGAAACCTTACTTGGCTTTCAGTATCAATTGTAAACTGGCACATGATTTTAGGCTCTTTCTCTTGTTCTCATTCACTCCATTAAAATGGAAGAAGCATCCTGAGCAGGGAGGAATGATCACCTCTCCTGACCTGCCAGTTACACTTTCCCATTGCAGACCAGGAGGCTGATATCTCCTCTTCTCTGCAAGGGCATACTGCTGACCCATCTTCAGTATGAGTCTGATAATACTGCATTTCTTTTTTGATTCACCTCTGCCTGGTCTATTTACAGATGTTTGTAACCTGAGAACTTGGTGTAAGAGATTATACACAAGTTTCACAGCTTTTAAAGTGTAAACAAAGGACAAGGAAGAGAGACAGGCAGATGAAGGAAAAAGTGACAACAAGAAGATGAAAAAGAATTAAATTTGTTGAAACATCACATCTGAATAGTTGAAGGATTAAAAGCACAATCAGATTTTCAGTGTACCCTGTGAGCAGTGTTCAATTTTGCATATGCTTGCATAAAAAGACAAAGAGTACAATAAGACCATATCTATAAATAGGTACATTTTCATGTGAATGACAAATCACATATAATGTGCTCCTTCAGTGTATTTGTAGGTGTCATGTGATATTTTTAACAGGGTTGATATGATTTGACAACTGGAACTATTAAGTGATAGTCAATAGTGGCACTTCTGAGCACTTTCTGTTCATCAGCTAATGCATTTAAGCACTTCTGCAAAGACTGGAATTCCACTATGTGGAATATCAAATCTATATCAATACAGCACAAGAGCTCAGATTAAGTAAATCTGTCAATTAAGTAAATGTGCACATGAAAACCATGTATTTGGTAATCAAGCAAGAAAATACCTTGTGACCAAAATTATCCAGCAGAAATAAGAAACCCCTCCCCACATTTTCTTTACTACCTTCAGCAATAAAAAAGCATGAAATCTGTCTCTTTAAATTTGCAACAAAATTTTTTGCTGTTTTGTTTTTTTCTCTCTAGTAAGAAAGATTCATACTTGTACTTTTAATTGTTGGTTTTGCAGATTGGATTACACCTGTCTTCTTCTAAAATTTGATTCTAAGAAAATCTGGTGGTTTTCTTTTGCTTTTGAATAGTGAAGTAATTCTCTCCATCCCCCAAACTATAATATCACTACAATTAAGTTGTAAGTTTTTAAGACACCTACCAAAGTAGGTGATGCAGTAAGTAACGATATTTCCCTCCATTTTGGAAAATGAGAGACTATGAATACCAGTGCAATATTGCTTTCAAATTCAAATGTATTCAGGGGCTAGGTTCTGTTCCCAGGGTATTGGTTGCAAGAGTCTGGAGTTTTTAACAAAAGTGGATGTAGAAATTCTGGGTCCTGCATGACTTCACCTTACACCTTTCTTTGCCATAGGAATATAATTTTCAGAGGGACTGAAATTACAAGGACAACAGCTCAATTAAAGCAAGTCAAACAATCCATTGTATTCCTGCATTATCTTCTCTACTTGTTTGATGATGCAGTACACACACAAACAGTTGTGCTGACAAACATGTGGTGTTATGGCATAGGAACAGTTCCAGGAGTTCCAGGGAGCATTAAAGCAGCTTCACCACTGAAGCCAGCATCTCATGATGCATTTACTTCCTCTGGCCTACAAGTCCTTTTTTCTCAATTACTCCATTAATTCTAATGAGGTTTCTCAGCAAGACCATGAGTTGCCAAAGCTGCATTTGAATTATATTCTCAGCAAAAGACTGCATGTTCCAGCAATATTATTTTTAATAAGAGCAGCAGTCAAAATAGTTTTCCTTACAATTTTTTTCATAAACTAAATAACACTGTAAACCAGTAATCATTTCTGTTTGTTCAGATATAGTCACATATAGCTTCCATGTCTCTGTGAACAGCAGTTTATGAATTCACAGTTTTATGTGGACATAGAGTATAAATATAGACATGAATCCTTATTTAAGGATAATGTACAAACAAGAATATCTCTTGAGATACCCAACAGTCCTGCATCTTAATAACAATGGCTTTCAGGGATAATTTCAAAAAACAGAACCTTGAAGTATCATAATAAAGTCATAATTTCTAGTCTGCTGCACTTTCCTTCCAGGAAAGTATACTCAACATACATAATTCCTGTATAAATTGTGTGATATGTGTATCTGCTGCACTGCAGAAATGGCAAAGGCCCAGGTTACTGATTCTTTGCTTCACTGCTTTTAATACAAGTCATCTAACAAGGTAATGAGGTAGACAACAGGAAATTTAATATTAATTTTCCATGGCCTATTCAAACCTTTTTCTTATAAGAGTTTTTGTGATTTACCTTAACTAATACCACCTAGTCAGAGACATCATTATTTGGATCTATTTAAGCAGAAAAGTATAACTTACTGCATCACAGAATTTACCATTGTTAACATTATACCTTGCCTACAGCAAGGCAATAAAATCTTGGCTTTCCAAGGCAAGAAATTTTTTATGCAATGCTGCAGTTGATTTCCTTTTCTACAACTGATTTTTATTATATTCCATAGCAAGCACTTTCAGCAAATTTAAAGATTATCTGCAATATGTATTCTTGGAATAAACCTAATGTAGTTATACAAAGAGTTCTATAAACTATTCCTGTAGATGCCTCTTACAGTTTAATATCCTTAGATTAAAGAGACCATCACAGCATTTTATATGATGAGGTAGGCAAAAAATATACAGTGGGGCAAATAATTCATAAATCTTACTTTGAGGTTTGAGCATCTACTCCAAATACTTAACTGCAGGATATAGTACTGAATCAAATAAACCTTTTTATTTTGGAAACATATTCATTTGGACATAGCCTCTACCACAAAAAATGATATTTCCAGTGACCTATTTTTCTATGAGCATTAATTAAGGCAACTTGTGTGAATGACTAAACAGACAGTATTCTGAAAGTTTCTCATCTCCCTGCACCACAATAGATAGAAAAACAGTCATGGAAATCTTCCTGAACAATGGAATATTGGTTGAAGCTTATTTCACACTTCCATTTAAGCAGTCTTTGAAACAAGGATGTTTGCAGAGAAATGTCCTCTGGTCTAGAATGGCTGCTATTTGCCACATGAGCAACTTAAATCATTGATTGAAAATACACACAAGTTGTAGGACTTCAACAATGATACAAAGGACTTGTTCCCCATAATGTAAACAGCTTTCAACATATTGCCTTGTGATGCTGAAGTTAGAAATGTCGAGGGTGGCCTCTCGGCCACAGATAGGTCCTGCATTCTCAGGTGGCCTGCTTGACATAGGGGGAGCAAGGATTTGAGAGAGGTGATTGTGAGAGGATGCTGTGTTCTTTTGCTCTTTTATTTCCTCCTGTTGGGGACATGTTTCTAGGATTATTACCCCTACAAACATGTGAAAAAGACTGCTAGCCTGTAACTTACTCCATTGTGTCAGCTGCGCTAATATAACATATTACTTTGTCCCAAAAATCAAACTCTTGTACCCAGAGGCTATCAGAGTTGCAAACACACCCTTAGAAGAAAATTGTGGGCATGTTTAGCTGACAAAGTCCCTGCCTCTGCGCTGGGATAAGACGCTGGACACAAGCTGCCTTGCCATTGTTCGCTGGCACCACGCAGCTTGTGGTGCCTTTTGGTATCTTGCCATCAGGTAAGGTTTGCATGGGTGTTTTTGAGCTAGGAGTGGTTATTTCTCTTGGGTCTTTTCTGAACCGAAGGAGGACATATGTGTACTTTAAATGCAAATATATTTACTAAGAAAACAAGTAATTTTTTTTTCAATAATTCTTAGCAGTGATCATAGCTTCTTTGCAGGACTGAATGACTTCAGAAATAAATCCTTTAGAGTTAATAATTTAAAAACGTTCCCTCTTTACTCTTTATTTTACCACATAGAAGAGCTTCTGCATTTCTTTAATTGCAGAGGTGCTGTTTTCTCAGAATCTCAGTCCATTAGCAGTGCAAAAACCTAAGGCTCTTGTTGTATAATTTTTTTAAGAGAGATTCTCCTTTCTCAAGGATGAGTGGGAAAAGCAGTCATGACATAATTTCTCATTTTATAATGGGGAATTTATTCAAACATATTTTGGTTACCATTTATCACTGAGGACAACGTACAATCAAATCCCTTGTATTTAAATACCTTGCATGTAAGTATCCCAGAAACCCTTTGAATTCCCGTGAAACTCACACTGGGTTTTCTTTTTTTTTCTTCATTTTCACTCAGTCTCTCAGCTCAGTCCTGTGATAAGAACTATTCATGCTGACTCAATGAACAGTTCTGTGCTCGAAAATTTGAAGAATCAGTCTTTAATTAATAACAAGAGGCTTATGAAAATTAAAAATAGTTTGTTTTGAAAGTGTATTTGAGAACATGGGGACAAAGTTTTCAGAATGGAAACCATCCTTTTTCTTTTTCTCTTGTATTTGCACTAAATGAAATAATTGAAACAGCTGTCATCTTTTACATAGCAGCCAGGAAATCAGACACTGCTTAGAATCATGAAGAAGATTTATTATTAGGTGATATAGAACATTTTCAGATGAGCATGACAAGTTAATTCTCAGGAATCCAAACAAAATATATAGCCCAAATGCCCATATTTATACAAATTCACTTTCACACCACTGGCTGCCTTTTGAAGTCATTCTCATAAAGATGTTTTGTTACACCACTATCATTTAAATGGTCACATAAAAGTATTTTTCATACTTTAATATATTATTTCCCTGTTTATAAGTTGGGGTTTTTATAATTAGGATATTAAAAGAGAAAACAAAGAGGAAGAGAGAGAGAGAGCGAGAGAGAAAGAGAAAGAGAGAAAGAGAGAAAGAAAGAGAGAAAGAGAGAAAGAGAGAAAGAAAGAGAGAAAGAGAGAAAGAGAAAGTGAAATCTACCTCTGATTATTTCCTTTTCACAGTGGTTTGTCTGAGCAGGGGTATCCATGCTGAGAACTGAACCACTGACACATTCATTTCAGTGTGAAGAGCACAGGTGCATTTTCTTTGAGTTACTGGAAAAGTATGCAGGACTCAGCTACAAAGGAGCATCTCAGCTGGGACTGCAATGAAAAAAGTAACCTTACCAGTGTCCACATTTTTGCAGTTCCTGCCAGCCAGCTTAGGCAAGAGTTTATCTGAAATACAATACAGAAAGAAAAAAAAGCAGGGATCCAACAGCTAGCAATAGATTTCTCCCTTTCCCACTATCACCCTCCCTGTGCACATAAATCTCTTCTTCTCTTGAATTACTTTTCTCCACACTAGCCCTTCTGTATAATATTGCAGCCCACATTTTTGCAACCATTTCTACTACTTCCCATCTCCCTTCACTTTGAAACTCATGCTTTGTATTGTTCATATTTGTCTTCTCCTAGTTTTACCCCAGGAACTGAGGAAGTGGCACTGCTCTGTGCTCTCTAGAAATGCCAGGACATTTGCAATGCTGCCAGACCCTGAGCAGTAGTGGGATGAGACCATTTGCAGGCATTGTGCATACCACACCACTGCTGATAGATCTCAGGGCTATTGGCTCAAGAAGATGAGACAGTTGACAATATAAAAGGAAGTATTTATAAATTCTGACTAGTCTGCCTCTATATATATAGCATAATTCCGTTTGTTCAGATTTGTGTGCTATTTCACAAAAGCATATGACATGTTTCTGTAAATGCTATGGTATAAATCATAATAATATTATTTGACACTGTTGGTAAGGCGTAAAGAACTTCTAATGAATAAAAATAGAGATAGAAGTGGTTAACAAGACAATTTTCCTAAAGAAAAGCAAGCCAGGTGGACTGTTGAGAGCAGAGGAGGAGCATGTCTTTGCAACCCGAGGAGTAGCAAAGGTGCTGGATGTTCACTCCACAAAGTAGGAATATTTTTTTCTGGGAAAGTGGAGGGATTTGATAGCCAAATTTCCTGGCCAGCTGCGTGTTATTTCACATACCCCAGTCCCTCCTGCTACCCAGCCACTGCCCTAGAGCAGTAGGATGCTGCACACCCTGCTTGGTCTGCAGCTGTAAGCACAGAAACCCACCACCACCCAACAAAACCAGAGTTATGTGGGAGGCCTTGGTCCAGATGCTTCTCCCAGGGAAATCAATGAGAAAAAAAATTAAAAGGTCACCTCTGCTTGCCCTCCTGTTTCCTTTGTGTTGTCCTCCCACAGACCTATTTCCTGACTTTCTCTCATGCTGTTCCCCTACCAGAAACAGCATTTCCACTCTCATACCTATTTCTTATTAAGTCTGCCTTCAGTATGCTTTCAGGGCCCTTACAACAGTAAGACACATCCATGAACAACACTCTGCAGAGCACAGCATTTTAATAAAACACAACATTTTCATCTCATACATATAATGCAACTTATAGAAGATTTTATTGCTTTTATTTTTCTAACACATGAAGATGTGTTTCTTTGATTTCATCCCTGCTTCTGTTGATTGCAGAGTACTTTCACGATGGTCCTGCTTTATACATTTATGTGTTAAAATATGTTGCATAGAAACAGTAGTAACATTTGTCTCTAGTGAGATCAAAATTGAACTGTTAGCCTTTAAAAAATTATTTTCTCATTTCAACTGACAAGTTAATGTTCTTTTTAGGTGGAATGTCCATTTTGAATTTACAGATTCAACCATTCATTTTGATCTATTTTTTTATGATCAATGGGAATATGAACCCTTTCTCTGGTCTTGTGATTTGCAGTTCTTTTGCTCTTAATACAAATAAAACAGCACTAACTTGACCAAATACTCAACTGACCCTCACCATTTGCCTCTAGAGATACAGAATAGAGCAAACATTCTCATTTATTTTTCTTGTGTACCTTAAGTTATGGAAGCGTCTTGCCAGTCTTTGTGAAGTTTATTATTTTGTTTGTCTGAACAACACTCCAGGTTGTCCTGACAAATAAATATAGTAAAGTTTTTTAATACATTTTTCCTTTATCTTTACTTTTCTGTAAGTAAAGATACCCTTTTTTTTTTTTTTTTTGNAAGAAAAATAAATTTCAACAAGGAGCACAGAGTTTTCAGCTGCAGACTGTAATGTAATATTTTAATTCAAACAAAAGCAAAGGAATTTCCATGTAGGTGTAGACAAACAGTAGCAATGCCATGACCTGCCATTTTTTGTTTCACGTGGGAAAGGAATATCAGTAGAGCATATACAGACATCTGAATCTACTTACTAACATAAATAAACACAAGCTATAGAGAAAAAAGTCTCTTCACTTGATTACCTTTCACTGAAAACAGTAACTGCTCTGTTAATGTTATCTTTGAAAATTCAGTTTCATGCTTGATACTCTATGAACAAGTAAACTATTTTGTTACATAGTTCACTAGCAACACTGGAAAGGGATCAGTTCTGAATTGGCATCTACCTGAATACAAAGATCCAAATGAGAGAGATCTTAACATACAAGTCATTTTTAATGCCTTTCTTTAAGAAAGATAACCATCTGTAAATGTGCTTATTACATTGAATTTGGGCAAAAATTGAAGTTGGCCTAACCAAGGAAATAACCTTTATCTTGAAAGATGTTTTAAAAAGTTTAAAAAAGGGGAAAATCACCTCATTTGATGCAAAAATCTATTAAGTCTAGACTGTAGCTTAAAAAAAAAGAAAATAAAAGATTGCTTTTGGTTTTTTATCTCATTTCAGGCTCTCATGTGCAAAATCTTTCTGTAGAAAAACACTTTCTACATCTTCTTTTAAAAAAACCCCAAAGAAATAAACTATTCTCAGTTCAATACTGATGGTGTGCTTGGTACTGTTATTTTGTTGTGGAAACTGTATATGTCTCTTTCTGATTTTGTTCCCCTTCTCTCATATAGCAACTATTTCTAAGGAAAGTTAATCTTTCCTTACTTAAAAAAAGAAAATAAAAAATGAGTCTATAATTTGAGTACATTGGTTTTAGTACTTGGATGCTGTTCCTCTTTTCTGTAAGGAAAACATTAAAATCATGAGGAAGCACTTTTCTTCTTTTATTGCATTATTATTTTATTCACACCATTTTTCTACTGTGGAGAAAGGATATGACAAAACAGAGAAATTTAAAGTTAAAATCAGGGGTTTATTTAGAGCAACTTAAAGAATTGCTTTTAAAATAAGATATTTGATATATTGATTAAAAAAGTATAATAAAGCATGGAAAAAAACCCAAATCTTTCAAACGTTTCAAGTTACATCTTGATGTCAGAAAACAAGCACACAAGGGGAACACATATAAAAGTACACTGAAAGCAAATTTTCTGTTAAATACTTGCTTTTTCTGTCCTTTACTGAGGAAATTTTTGCCCTCTAATGAGGAAATTGCAGTTTTACCTACAAAGTTCCCAGCACAGTGAGAGGGTTTGGTAATGCATCTGTTACAGTAAAATACCATAACAGAGACTTCTTTTTCTGCTCCATCTGTAAGGAGATTTTCCACAAGATGACAAAACATTTAGTCTGTTGATTTTGAGCAGGCAATTATCCTCTTCTATGACAGCAGGAAAATTTTCAGTTTCTTTTCATGTGATGCTAATTCTCACCATTGAAAGTCATTTGACTGATTGTCCCTCAGAGGTTAATGCAACCTGTCAATCCTCACATCAAAGTCACGAGAGCGCTTGAACTTTCCTATCTCCATCTCTACTCAACCTTTTTTTCTGGAGGATGACCTATTGTATCTTACTCAAGACCAAAAAATAACAATATCATCTGATAATCATAAAAGCAGGTAACTGCTTTTGCAAAACAATCCACACACAAATTTTCATTTTTGTCTTTGTCTTATATTCAGTTATTTTAAACATATTTCTTCATTCAGACACACACGTACCTTTACCAATTTAGCATTTCAACAAAATGTCACAGCATATAAGCAATACTCTAAGACTACAACTGAAGCTCTGCCATCCTCTTCAGTGACAGAAACACAGTCAAGGTCACCTATAGCAAGGTCTAAAACTGACATTTCTGAAATGGCACTGCATGAATAAGTACAATGAAAAAATAAACTGAAAAGGCAGAAAGAATGGAAAGAGAGGCACTAATAAAGGAATGAGAACAGTGAAGGAAATTAAAAGAAGGGATAAACAGCTTATTAATACTTCTCCACACATTGGGGGAGAGTTACTTGATTCCCAGGTTCTCATGCACAGATTTCTTTCAAGTTAACTGGTCCTACCTGTCAATTCCCATTCTATCAAACTGAGAATATGTGGAAACTTTGTTTATTGTTTTCATTTTTTATTTTACAATAACTCAGTCACTCCTCATCAGTCTCTGACTAGCATTCTAAATGCTGTGGGTACTTCAGTTCATGGCTCATAGTGATCAAGAGATAATGAAAGGTGTTTCTATGCCTGATAGAGATTTAAGTGATTACTAATAATGCAACATTTTATTTATATGTTTACTTTACTAGAAAAAAAGAGTTATTCAGCCTTTACATTCAAGGTAGGGCTTGTAGCGTATTAAAGATTTCATTTTAAAACTAGGACGAAAGAATTTGATTGCAATGATGAGTGATGTTATATTTCTTCTACTGCCAAAGTGGGTAACGTTCATCCTCATGGAGCATGCAGAACTGCATATTTCCTTCTGAAGCATTTGCCAGGTTGTTCTTGTAGCAATATGAAAAAATGTATGTATTTTTGAAAGTGTTTAAAGTTGAAATCATGTAAGGTGGATTTAGAACTGGTGTCTAGCACCCAAGTATAACTTGAAGAATGACATGATTACTGTCTTGTGGCACATCTTCTGCTTGTTTACTTCTAGGATAGTTTTTTTTTTCCCTAGAAAAAACTTCTGTGGCACAGATGATGCAGAGGCATCATATCTGCAAATGCTGGTATTTCATCTTTGAATATAATGATTTGTGCAGGTATTGACAAGTTCTTTACATTCCATAACTATTTATTTGAGTCTAGTGAGTCAGGGAATACTACCCTGGTTTTATGACTGTATGTTTTGCATAAACACATGTGTACAAGTATACATACACGATTGCCTGAATGGGCTCATACACCTCCTGAGCCTTCTCTGGACGCAGAATATGTGCACAGGTTCTAATGGCTCAAAAGCAACAATCCAGTTTCTTTATGTTTTTTCTTCACCGTTTCATGAAATTTACAAGAACTTGCTAAGTTCACTTTCTCACCATGGTTTAAACTGGTCTATGATTAGAAGTTTTTGGAGGATAAAGAAGAAAAAACATTTGAACCAGCTTTGTTTACTCAGGAAACTGAGATCCTTGGCGTTCCCTTTTATATAACACCTAGCAGATGGGAGTTCCTCTATGGAAATTCAGTGCAAGAAGTAATAATAATTGTAAATATGGCTATTTTTAACTACTATTGTAAAAAAGTAAAGGAGTACTTTTGTCATGTGTTTAATATACTACTTGGAAAGAGATATTAACTAAGCTTTAAACAACCATTACATATGGTTTTTGGAGACAGTTCTCAGTTCTGTTCTACTTTTTAATTTTCATTTCACTTTCTGTAGAAGGTGATAAAAAATGTCTTCCATACAAAAATACGCTAGTTCAGATTTTCTATACTTTTTTCTGTGCAAAGCTTAAACTTTCTTTTGTAAAACAGGATTTGAGTTAGAATTCACAAGGAAACAAAGCAGACGGCTTTAAGTAGATAAAAAGGCTAGTGGAACAAAAGTTGGTTTCATAATATTTTTTAACACTGTTTACAGAGTGATATGTAATACTGGACCTTGCCCTGAGAAAGTAGAAGGTTATTGCTAAGAAACAGTATATCTCTACAGTAGTCATGCATGTTTGGAAGAGATGTAAAATCTGTGTATGAAGAGAAAGGAAAAAGGAGAAAGGGAAATTAGGTACTTTCCACGCTTCTTTGCCCTAAGTTTTTTCTTGGAAGGCAGACATATGTAGTGTGGCGGTTGTCCATTTAACCTTTTCTAAGCTGTGCTGACAGCAACAGAGAGATTGCAGATTCACCACATGTGCTAGTTTAAATACAGTCTAGTTTTTAGTGGGCAGGAAGAGCTGCTGGAACCCTCTCTGTCTGGCACAGAGCCAGCTGCTGAAGGCTCTGGCCTGGGCAGGTTACTAGCCCAACTAGGCCAAGGCCATGGGGCTGGGAGCAGCACCAGGAGGGCCCTTGGGGCTGTGGCAGCACGGCCACTGCATCTCAGCATGGCTCGCAATGAACTCTACTTGCTTAGACGCTTTTAGCCACCCATGCTGTGGACAGAAGGGCAGCAATTTTTTCCTTTGCAGCACCCCACGTGAAGAGAGGTGCTGAGTGGAGCCAAAGGCCGGCGCGGCCCATGCGGTGCTGGTGGAGACCGCGTGGCAAGGGGCATGGCGAGCAATTCCCCTATACAGACCCCAAGGAGATCAACCCTTCAGTGTTGTAGAACTCTATAAAAACTTTTCAATTGATAGAACTTCAGACCAAACGAAACCTACGGACACCAATTTTCTCCTGAGTCAGAGACAAGGGAAAAGTGAAGACACGTCAGGAGAACCAACATGGCGATGCCCAGGTCAGTGAAAAAAAAGGAGAGGGAGGAGATGCTCCAAACACCAGAGTTGAGATTCTCCTGCAAGCCAGCGGGAGGACTATAATAAAACAAACTCTTTCCCTACAGTTCATGAGGTGCATGGAGGGGTGCAGAGATCCACATGTGAAGAAGAGTGCTCATGCTGGAGTGCGTTGGACACTGAAAAGCTGTAATCCAGTGAGGAACTCAGAGAGAGATGATCTGCGCTTTTAGAGATAGAGACCCTTCGCTTCCAAACTAGAACAGCTCATTCTTAAGAGACTAAACCCCATGAACTAAAACGACCCACGCTAGGCAGTTGTGGAAAAATTGCTTGAGCTGTGCGAGGGACTCACATTGCAGCAAGTTCAGGAGGGACTGTTGCTTATGAAAGTTAAAACCGCGCTAGTAAAGTTTGCAGAGAACTAACTCCTGTGGGAAGGATCCTATGGCACAGCAGAAGAAACTCTTTTCCTTAAGCATACAGAGANGAAAAGAAAAGAAAAGAAAAGAAAAGAAAAGAAAAGAAAAGAAAAGAAAAGAAAAGAAAAGAAAAGAAAAGAAAAGAAAAGAAAAGAAAAGAAAAGAAAAGAAAAGAAAAGAAAAGAAAAGAAAAGAAAAGAAAAGAAAAGAAAAGAAAAGAAAAGAAAAAGAGAAAAGTATTCTAAAGACTTGCTTTGATTCTCATTACCCTTTCTACTTTTAATTCTGTCAGTAATAAAACTTCTTTATACTCTTTAAATTTTGACCCTGTTTTGCCTTAAAGTTTTTTCAATAATGCTTGTCTCAACTCATGAAAATTAAGTTTTTAATTCCCCCTCCTCTGCTCAGCTATAGCAGAGAAAAATAAGCAAATAGTTTTTCATGAATATCTAGCACTTAGCCAGTGTCAAACCCCAACACNAAGAAAAGAAAAGAAAAGAAAAGAAAAGAAAAGAAAAGAAAAGAAAAGAAAAGAAAAGAAAAGAAAAGAAAAGAAAAGAAAAGAAAAGAAAAGAAAAGAAAAGAAAAGAAAAGAAAAGAAAAGAAAAGAAAAAGAGAAAAGTATTCTAAAGACTTGCTTTGATTCTCATTACCCTTTCTACTTTTAATTCTGTCAGTAATAAAACTTCTTTATACTCTTTAAATTTTGACCCTGTTTTGCCTTAAAGTTTTTTCAATAATGCTTGTCTCAACTCATGAAAATTAAGTTTTTAATTCCCCCTCCTCTGCTCAGCTATAGCAGAGGAAAATAAGTGAATAGTTTTATGGTATGTACCTGGCACTTAGCCAATGTTGAACCACGACACCATTTTATTCCATTTATTCTGAATAATGAAGCATCATGGAGACCTACTGGTGTAGACATAAAGCTAGCTCTGAGATGGCAGAAGTGCTCTGATGCCAGTTTTTTCTTTCCACTCTGTGAGCTCGAAAAATATCATGTTCTTGTACAATTCATCTGTGTACTGTGGGGACCTGGCCAGGTTTTCCTTTCCAGCAAAACTTTGGCCATCTCTGCAACATGCCTCTAGCAGTCTACAGGATACTGTCCTACTGCACTTGGGAGAGATACTCATGTGAGTAAAGGCCGTGACATCAAGTTATTGCTATATAAGATTCAGAGCTCTTAGATTTCGTGCTGTGGGGCTGTCTAGACGCACTAAGCCATAGGTCAGTAAAAGATCTCTCTCAAATTCCCAAAATGAGAAGCATCCTTTGAAGGAAAACATCATTGTTTTGGCACCAGGTGAAATACAAAAATGAATAGTATTCATTGGCTTTTTTGTCAAAATCCTTTTTGATTCTGGGTTCCAAACAAATGACTCTAAACCACTGTCCTACATGTTCAATGCATATTAAAATACCACCTAAAGGGATAAGACAGTTGACAAGCGCACATCTTCATCAAGAGCAGAGGAGTGGATCTTCAGGACTGAAAGTAATATAACTGAACTCATAAAGGAAACAGCCTAAGCTCATATTACTCATTTTTAGTGATTTTAGAAGGATATGCAAATGAAGTCAGCTTTTTAAAATAATTTGAATTCTTAAAGATTTGTACTATTACTTAACTGGTATTTCAGCAGCACCTGATGTCCAAATCTTGTTTAAACTTTTGAAAAATTCTCCGCAGGCTTCCATCTTCATTTTATATAAAAGTCTGGTCCCAGTTCCGAGTTTCAAAGATTTAACAGAGAATTAGGATAATTTTTAAATCATTTCTTTGTCATCTTGAGCCCACTCTGTAAGTAGGCTTCAGATGTACTTCTATAGGCATTGCTTACATGTTCAAGTAATCTGCTGTGTCTGAGGTCTGAGAATAGCTATGATAGTAATTTTTCTTAACTACACAATTTCTTTCCCATTTAAAACAACGAGGAGTGAAATGCTACTATTTCAAACTGAAACCTAATTACAAGAGCAGCCATAATGAAGATAAATGATAAAATCCTCCCGACCTCCACCACCAAGGCCATTGTCTGCTAACATCAATTTTGTCACCAGTCCTGGATGCAGGTACACCCAATTGCCTGGCCTTCTTTTCCCCTTTCTTCACCCCTGACCCCCAGAAGATTTCAATACTGTACAGATGTTCTCTTCCAAGCTTGTTGCAGAGAGAGGTTCTCTAAAGGAAAATTTGGAATGACTGGCGCTGCCTAAAGTCAGTACTGTCCCAAGGACAGCCAGGTGACTTCATGAAGTTTCATACACAAGCCTCTGCCCCCTATGTTTCATTTTGCACTGAGCTAATTCAGTTTGTTATGACTTCTACATTGATCAAACTTATCTGTCTCTTGAAAAAATCCTGTAGAATAATTTTTAATAATTTTTGTGACATAAATACAAGACAGAAATTACCTTCTATAATTTCTATGCCAAGCTACATTCAGAGTTTCAGTTTTATTTCTATTTACGCTGAAGTGTTGAAATCATTAAAACATTACAAACAGTGAGAGGACAAAATAAGGTGTTTTCTTTGTGCAGTATCTTACTAGGAGATGTGATATCATTCACTGGATCCTCAGGCAAATAAACCTCACGCAAATTGAATTAATTATTTAATTTCAAGGCAAGTTAATTAAATATCAATACTAGTGAATACTCCTGCAGTGTTCTATTAGGTTTAACACATATGGTTATGTCATCATTCTCTTTTAAGAGCTGGCTTCCTAGTGTAGACTGCAGATCCCATGAGGCCTTGCAGAAACTCAGGGAAATGTAAGTGGATGTCCAAAAGGTCAAACACTGTCCAAAAGTCCAAAAGCATAAACAATTCATGTTCGACTGATAAACTTCACTGGAACTTCTAAATTTGCAAATTCCAAATCCTTTACTGATTTGTTTGTTTCTATTAAAAGTTCATTTAAAGTTCCCTAACAATTTATTTTGTGCAAAACGTTATTTCAAATCACCAAAAAACAAATAATAAGCCTGTGTCAAACAATCAGAAAGAAACTTCCATTCCAGCGCAGTCCCCTTCAAATCAGTTACACTCAATCTTCTCAATTTAACAGGAAGATATTCAAACACAGGTTGCAGTTTTAAAGAATGTGCCGCACTTCACTCATCTCTCATGCACTGAACATCACATAGAGGATTTTTCACTTGCTCGGGTCAGTTCTCATGAAACACCACAACAGTGCAAAATTCCTTTTCATCTTCTTATTGCTGTATGAAAGGAAAAAAGAAAAGAAAAGTATTGCAGAAGTGTGTCTCCAGTATCAGTAAGCACCTCTTTAGTGGTATGACCATATTCTAGAATGACAGATTCTGTTGTTCCCTCCAATTTAGGAGCATTTTGCAGAATATCAGTGAATCTTCCTTGTTTCTTAATACTGATAATGATTTCTTCTGGTGCTACTAAGCCTCGTACCTTTCAGATAATGTCAAGATACTTTTCGAGTGTGACGAAGCATGTTAGGAATTAGGTATTTTTTATTATCTTCAGAAGACTCAATTTGCAGACCAGTTATATTTCTTCTTGTCTAGTTGTTTTGAAAATTGGTCAGTTGTGCTGGTTTTGGCTGGGATAGAGATACTTTTCCTCACAGTGGCTAAAATGAGCCCATGTTTCAGATTTGTGCTGAACACAGGGCTGGAAACACAGAGGTGTTTTTGTTGTTGCTGGACAGGGCTTACACAGAGCCATGGCCTTTTCTGCTGTTGGTTGTGCCATGCTGGCAAGAGGGCTGGTTGTGCATGGGAGGTTGGGAGGAGACACAGCCAGGACAGGTGACCCAAACAGGTGACCAAAGGGATATTCCAGGCCATGTGACAGCACATAAAGAGGGGGAAAGTAGGAGGAAGAGGGAGATGTTTGGGGTGATGGTGTTTGTCTTCCCAAGTCACTGTTACGTGCGACAGAGCCCTGCTCTCCTGGAGATGGAGTAACACCTGACTGCCATGGGAAGCGCTGAATTAATTCCCTGTTTTACTTTCTTTGTGTGTATGGCCTTTGCTGTAACTGCCTTTATCTTAATCCATGAGCTTTCTGGCTTTTGCTCTTCCGACCCTCTTCGACTGCCCTTTCCACTCCTACTGGTGAGGGAGTGAAGGAGCAACTGCCTAGGACTTGGTGTCAGTTGAGGTTAAACCATTTCAATTATGATTTAACCATAATTGAATTCAGATTAAGGTAAAGTACATGGAGAAATTCAGTTATGGCACCCAAAATACTCCACACAGTCACAGAGAGCTTGCTTACAAGTGCCAAATAGTTTTTTTCAATTCCATGAGAGCCCTCACAAATGAGGAAGCATCAATTCTAAATTTGGGATGTACATACTTGTTCGCGGAAACAATGTCCACAGTATCCCATTCACATCATTTTGACAGGTAATTATTTTATCCTAGTCTGAATGTTCCTCTCTCCCACTTGAGCTCAAATAGCTATGACTGGAGAAAGTTAAAGAATGGAGCATTTCATAGCCAGGCAGATAAAATAACCACTACCCTTTTTCCAAACGTATTTATATTTTCCCCATTCTTTGGGAAGTACTATTTGCTTATCAGTAGCTCTTCTTTCCCAGAAACACTGAAACTGTGTTATGAATTCATGCCAACGTAGCTTTCTGACCCAGGAAATCTATGCAGTGAATGTACTTCAGCAAATTTTAAATGTCTGTTTTCATTTTGACCATATCAAAATACACAAATACATGCTGTTTTATTAAATGATAGCCAGTAAATTATTTTCACCAGACTCTTGGAAACATCTGTAATTTACAGACAGCATCTCCAAAATTGTCGGTGTTTTTATTTCACGTATCATTTATATTTTGTATTGGTTTGAAAACTATATGAGGAAATAAGAGTCCCTAGGGTTGGATAGCACACAAATAAAAATATAAATCCTCCTCTAATTAAGAAGAAAAATTAAAATAAATCTATTCAATTAACCTGTTACTGCATCTTCAAGAATTATATTAAGAATCTAGGCAAAACTTTCAACACAGTAACAAAACCACATTTTTAGTCATTTATTTAAAAGAGGAATGGACAAGAAGCTTGCTTGTCTAGCCTAGGTCCCCTCTAACTTAAATTTTCTCTTCCATTCTATTTAGCTTTAATCATGAAAGAGAAACAAAACTCTAAAAATATAAAATCGAAGACAGTGTTACATTTCATGAAAAATTGTACGTCTGAATTTCCACCAAAACCAAAGTATGACTATTCTAAAGGTGGACTGTGTCAGCTAACAAATGTCAAGAACTTCAAAAAGTGAAAGAGGAAAAGAGGCTGTACAAGTCCAATAGCTTCACCTCAAAACAAAATGAAAAAGAAAAAAATTCATCCCCTCCCACTCCCTCTGGACTGAGTAACAGATGGGCCTCTGTTCTGAAAAGCATATTCTCTGAGGAGAAGCTGAGGACTCTGGGCTTGCCTAATGTGGAAAAAAGGAGACTGAGGGTTGCTCTCATTGGTCTATGCTGCTTTCTGGGCATAAGGATGTGGAGAGGGAAGGTACTGATTTTTTCTCCCTGGGATCTAGTGACAAAACATGTGGGAATGGCTCAATGCTGCACCACGGGAGCTTCAGACTGGATATCTGGAAGTGTCTCTTTACCGAGAGGATGGTCAAACACTGGAACAAGCTTCCCTGAAAAATGGTTGATACCCCAAGCCTCTCTGTGTTTAAGAGGCATTTGGACTGTATCCTTGCCAATGTGTTTGGTCAGCCCTGAAGTTTGGGTTCTCACCTTTTTCTTATTTTTTGTTTTCCCCCTTCTCCTGAGCAGAATAACTCTCCGTGGCCCCCAAGAGCTGTAGGCAGTGGCAATGCAGCTGCTGCAGGGGACATGAGGTTTGGGACAAGGACAATGCTCAGGCTGGATCAGTGTGTGAGGTAGAGGCTGAGCAGTGTAGCGAGCCCAGATAGCTGTTAATACAGTCAAAGGTAAAGAGGCAGCCGCGAAGGTTGTTTGTTTGGGATTCCATGGAGTTGTTTATTCCAGCTATGCAAGTGGACGTTTTCCAGGGATAAAAGACAGAGCATCAGGGAAGGGTCCAGGTTTAAGTACAGGGGGAGGTAAGGGCAGATAGAGCATGAGGGAGCAAGCATCAGAGGGCATGGGGTGGTACACAGGTGAGGTTTGGGTATGGAGCCTATAGGAGAACAGGGAGGGAGTGCAGAGGGACAAGTGCCAAAGGGAAGCAGAACTGGGGTACATTAACGTAACAGAGCAGAGTGTCCTGGGAAAAACCTTTCTTTCTCACCCTGACCTGGGGAGTGTTTCTTCAACTAGGGTCCATCCCTCCAGGGGATTCTCAGGGACCCTTGTGTGGCAGACTCAAGTGGCCTCCACAGAGCAGCAGCAGCACCAGGCTGTGTCACACCATGCCAAGACACTGAGGCTGTCTGGGGTCCCGAGCAGCTCTCAGCCCCCCAGCTGCATCACTGGGACTGCCAAAAGGATTGGGCTTATCCCCACTTGGGATGGTGTCAGTGGTCTCAGGAGCACTCTGGTCGGAGCAGAGCAGCTCCTCAGGCAGCAAAAGTGAGGAGAATTTTCAGATGGGCATTGCTGCATCAGTGCCGTCAGGGTCCCCAGGCCTGACGCCACTGCCAAAACCATCTTGGCTGATCCTCACCACCTCTGGAGTGCAAGAATTCAGGCCCTCTTCGAGAGGCACCTCTTGGGGCAGTGCAGGCTCACCGGCTGGGTTCATGAGGCCTTGGCCATCGGGAGGCACAGAGGGGTTGGCAGGGGTATAGCAATATCCTGGAGGAACATTGGCCCCTGCGGGTGCCCCTAAGGGGATGGCTCTGATAGATGCCATCAGCACTGCAGAGGCCACAGAGGTGCTGCTGGGACCCTCCTGTCTGACACTCACCATGTCCAAAGAGCAAACAAAAGAGCCTTAGAGCCTCATGGAGAAGCATCACCTCAGGCACCCTTGTTGTGAATGGCAGCAGAGGTTTTGGTGGGGAGGATGTTGCTGGGGTCAGGCATATGGACTAGAAGAATGCTGTGGATCCTTTCCAACTAAAATATCCTATTCTATTCTACTCTATTCTAGTCTAAAGTATCCATGATATCATTGCAGGTAGCTGTAAAACACCCAAAAGTTCACACAGTATTTGATATTTCCTAGAAAATACAAAATATCTTTGCTGATTTTTAAGCATTACCTATAGCAGGACCAATTAGAAGCCAGAAAACACCTTTAAACAGTTTATTTTGAAAAGGAACAGACTTCAAACCTGTACCAAGGTAATAATATGTGCTATAGACATTATATATTACCGTAAACTACCACTGCTGTTCACAGCTTCAGACTTTACAGAAAAAAAGTACTCTATAGGTATTAAAAGCAGAACTTTATTTAATTCTTTATTTGCATGTTAAACCAGTCAAGTCATAACTTTCTTCTTGAAACATCAGTTCCTCCTCAGATAACAAACAAAAGTTTATAGTAATGTATACTCCTAGTTAAGAGACAACTAAATATATATTACAAGGTGAAGTATTACAAATTTATTTCTAAAGGAAAGATGTCAGTTATGGAGATGCACAACAACAAAGTGAAACAAGTAATTGAAACTAAATTGTTTTGTCCGAAAGCCAAGCCAGATTTGTACCTGAACTTTGAAACTACACTACTTGTGCCAAATTTCTTGATGACCGCTTTCCATTTCAGGACATTAATCCATTAATAAACAACTAAAAAAAGTACTTGTAAAGTTAAACTTAAGTATTTAATATCTCAGAATGCCAATTAGTTTATATAAAATTTCAAATCAATATTAAAAGGCTGACATAAAAGATTTCTTGTGTACAGTTGACAAAATAAGAAGAAACTTTTTAATAAAATAGCCATACATCAAGTTTCCTGAAATAGTCTGCTTGCTTTAACTCACAGCTCTAAGAAAAAAACTCTTGTGAAGAACTTCTTAAGCCTGAATACCTTAATTCTATCTTAAGTAGTCTGAACAGATTGATACAGTGCCCCTTCCCTGGAAGTGTTGAAAGCCAGGATGGATGGGGTGCTGAGCAACATGGTCTGTTGGAAGGTGTCTATGGCAGGGGGGTTGGAACCAGATGATTTTTAAGATCCCTTACAACTGAGGCCATTTTATGATACTGAGGGGAAAAAAAAACAGTAAAGTAGCAAGTAATCTTTAATGTAGCTCAAAAATACAGCTAATAATGTAGCTCAAAGTTCCATTTCTCTTTTAAACATATTTGTGAATTAACTAGTGGATAGACAACTAGCCTACAAATATTAAATTAGAATATGCTGAGACTAATATTGAAGCAATTACTTAAAGCCTTTGGCTCAAAGATCATACTGAACAGCCATTCTGATTCTGTGTGCAGCTTACACAAAAAGTGATAAACAGACTGCAACATACCCTAAGTCTCATCACTTATAGCAAATAGCTGAATCTCAATATTAAAATTATTTACCACAATGGGGAAAAAAACCCCTCACTTATTTATTTTACTGTGTTACACAATTAATTTAAAAACAGAATGCAGAGGACACTTTGCCCAGGTTAGTAGCGTACCGTATAGCTGCTAATATGAGTCGATGGCAAAGAGACAGGAAGGGGCTTTGTTTGGGGTCCACGGAAACATTTATTTCAGCCACACACCTGGAGGGTTCAGTGACAAAGACAAGCCTCATGAGAAGGGTCCAGGTTTAAGCATGGGGTGGTAGGGGCAGAGAGAGCATCAGAGACCAACCCTCAGGGGCATGGGGAAGTACACAGGCGGGGTTAGAGAATGGGAGCCAGTGGAGAAATAGAGTGGGGTGGCTGAGGGACAAGGGGCTGTGGACCAACAGGGGAAGCAGAGCAGGGGTACATTAACATAACAGAACAGGGTGTCCTGTGAGAGAAGCCTCTTGTGTCTCCCTAACTTGGGGAATGCCTCTCATGGTCCTTCCTTTCCAGGGGGTCCTCAGGGTCCCTTGTGTGGGCAGGCTCACCAGCCTCCACTCAGGTTGAGTGGCTACCTATGGGAAATTATGGTTATGTGTTAAACGGAAAAAATAATGTAAAGGAAAATGATCTATGGATCCAACCAGATGCGTATGACCATAAGCGGAAATCAATAGCAATATGAAAGCTAATTGAGAATTGAGAAGAGCTGTTCACAAAAGTTTCAAATTCTTTTGATCCATAAACTTGTTCCAAATACCTTTGGTTTAAAAGTCCATGTACTGTTGGAAGAAATACCTGGAACGCAGAGAAGAAACTGAGAGTTTGTGAATTTTATGACTAATTAAATGGCATAAAAAAACCTAAATTTAGCTGATTATGGTGCTAATAAAGAAAGATATAATCTCTCTTAGAAAATAAAAAAAAGTGCATATCATATCAAAGAAATACAAATCTGCTTCACTATTTAAAGTGCCAATGGTCTCTTAATATTGAAAGGAAGAAGACAACAAAGAAAGTGTTGTTGTGGTAGGGATCTGTTGACGAAACCCAAATGCAGAAAGATCAGTAGACTAAGGCTTTCTTTGTGCAACAGAGTTTCAAGGCCGTCTAGAATTAGAGCTTACTAACGACTTCTTTAGGAAAGAAGTATTGTAGAATACAGATTGTCCAGGAAATCCTGGAATGAGTGTTCCACTCAAAGCAGAATGTCAGAATGACATATTCTATCACTATACTGAAAGTTGATGTGTTAGGTTACTGTGTGGACACTGACTAAAGTTACAAGTGAGAACATGTAAGCATTTTCTAGTCTGCAAATACAGACACAAAGATCGAGCATTGCCTTGTGATACTGACACATAATCTCTTCAGTGGATAATTGAATGAAATTTTACTCTTAACTTAAGCAGAATTGCTGTGATGAATAGATTCACTTGAGACTTTTTTTCCTTACAAACCAGATTAATACTTTGGTTGTCGTGATTGTCTTAGTTTAGTCTTTAATATGATGTTTACAAACTCTTTTGGATCGGGATGTTTTTCTGCTCTTCACACCAAAGAGTCCTTCATTATTGGAGCAAATCCCACACAAAATACACACAAGATATCTATTCTGTGTATTCACTGGCCTGGTACTGTTGTTCTGCTTTTAGGAGACTGATTGATGCCAGCCGTAGACAGGATTAAAGTGGACAGCTGTGGTAAGCATCATTCTATCAGGTTAAGCAGGAGGAATATTTAAATCTCCCTTAGTGTAGTGATAGCTGAAAAGTGGAGGCTATTGCCATAGGGATGGAGTACCTGGTACAGCTAATGAGTACCTAAGCCGTACGAGGAAAATTGTTTCCCTGGTAACAGACTCTTAACAATACGGGGGGCTGCCGAATGGATGTGCTGCAGCTGTGTATGCCTGAAAGTCAGAGTCACAGGAGAAAGCCAAACAAGCAGTAGTCCTGTGGTGAAGTCATGCAACAAAGCAACCTTTGAGCAGAGTGCTCACAGGCGAAAAAGACTCCGATTTCTAAATTGGATGCTCTCCTTTGTACATTGTTTCTCCTGAATGTAGCAAAACAGGAATTTCCTTAGTCTCAGTAATGAACAGGATAGCAACAAACCAGCGCATGTTCACTGTCAGCTCTTCTTCGTTAGAGAAACATATCAGCAAAAGGAAAAAAAACGCTTTATTTATTCAGCTAACTAATAGCACTTAATATGCAGGAGATGCTACTGAAGATGATATCAAGGGTGTTTTGCTTGAAGGAAATGTGGGTTTTGCAAATGGCAGTTGTTACATAAATAAGTCAAATGAAAAACAGATGGTTATTCTAATTCTTTCCAGCATGTAGTTCTTATTATTAATAAATCATAGAGAATTAATGAAAACACTCTTTCAGATGTTAACAGAACCTACTTTCATGGCGGAACTATGAAAATAGTTAATAAAAGTAATAGTTAATAAAAGCTTATCCAGACAGTTTACTGTAGTAAAGCAAGTACTGAATAAAGGGTTAACAGAAATAATAATTTATTTATACAATCCATTTTAGTGTGGCAGTTCAAATGAGATCAGCAATAACAAAAATCATCCTTAGAAACAGCACTTTGGGATTCTTCATAATACAGCTCTGAATCTTGCAAAAAGGGTAAATTCAAATGCTCAGCTTCTCAGGTTTTACTGAAGGTTTTCTGTAATATGCTTAAAGTAAAGTAAAAGAATAAAGATTATGCTCAAGGAGCCCTAACAGCAGGAAGGAGATCACACGTCAGAGACACCATTTAAGAATGTCCAGTAACAGGCTATCTAAAGTATTTCTTCAGCAACCCCAGGGCAGTTTGTCACCTGAGCAAAGTTCATCGCTAGCACAGTTACAGAAAAGGCAGTTGGATAGAAGATTTAGACAAAAGAATACAGAATAAGAAACCTTACTACTCCTGGGTTTTTGACCTATGGAATATATGAAGGCAATAGAATTCTCAAGCAGTCAAGGAGCCCTACAAGCCACTGTACATGAGAACTGAAGAGGTCAAGAACATGTGAGGTGATTTAATCTCTTTTTCTTGACCATTTTTAAGAAAGTGTATTGAATTTTCCAGTCTATACTGGAAAATATATACTGGAAACTATATGTTTCCAATGATAGAATAACAGGGTTCCTTGTATGACAGGGTGAAGGAAAATACACGGTAAACTTAATGACAACAAATTTTGTATTCTGTTTTTTCTCTTTTTCCTATCAAGTACTTGGATGTGTAGCTTAAGCATCACTAGAGCTAGTATTTTCACATGAACCTAGCATTTGCACTTTATTATGAGATCCCTGACAAAAACAGGACTGCTTGCTCAAAAGCATCCAGAAAGCTCCATAAAAATATAAATGTTACCCCAAAAATGGATTTAACAAAACTTTTTTCAAACAATCGTTTATTTTTCAATCTTTCAGCTTTTGCATACCCCTCCTGTTCCCAGTGCTTTCTGCCATATGGTCCACAAAAAAATCATATTCTGTTCAGGTGGAAAAATATAGAGGTTTTGGTTTTTGTTTTTGTTTTTGTTTTTTTTTTAATTCAGGAATATAATATAGTCATTAATGATTATCAGTTCTGCAACAGTTGTTTCTATATGGTATGAACAATTCTATTAAGAACTCATCAAACACACAGGAAGATGTTCATGCCATATCTATCGGGAACTCAGCCCAATTTTTTGAGATTACTTGAGTGATAAAAAGTGGAACATTTTAAAATGGTTGCAGTGTGCTACCATCCACCTCTGCCCACACTTGGGTGACAGCAAATCGTCCCTTGGGAGGTAGGACTTATAAAAGTACACATCCTCAGTGAGAAATAAGTGTCAGGGGAAGTGCACACACACACTCAGCACACATGGGATTATTCTTTTTTTAAATCCAAATAAAAATTGGACTAATTATTTCTGACTAAGGAAATTGATTTGCTGCCAGGTGTCTGCAGTCGCCTACGGAGCTAGACTAACAAAAACTAAATGTGCATACCTGTGAAGAAGTGATCTACAGAAGAGCATAACTGAGAATTTAAACATTCAGCGTAGATTTTTTATTTAGAACAAAGTATAAATGGGTCTGATAATCAGACAACAAATAAAGTTTTGTGGAAAATCTTGAAATAAAATGCCAGATATTATTTTCTAAATGTTATCTACTTCTCTTTAAATGTGTCCCTAGATTCACCTGGTCATATTCTATACCTAGGACCTCTTATTACTCCTTTTATTGCTTTTACTGAATAACACTGTAGTTAATTATAAAAAGTGGCAGACTATAGCCTTTGAAGATATCTCTTAACTTTTCAATTCACAGCACAGCTCTCTGCCTGACTCTTAGAACTAGTTAGCATGAAGGCAAAGAGCTCTACTCAGGATTAGGTCTTGCCAATTATAAATTAGACAAGTGACAAAATCCCATTAAACTTGAACAATTTTCAGTTGCTTTCATTTGCCATATTACCTAGTGCCTTATTACCTGTCAGATTACATGCTTTTTTTTGCTTTATTGATTTCTGTCTCATTATTTCTTGTATTAATTTCTGCCATAAAATGCCATTTGTTGTATTAACATCTACCATATTGACTGCTGCATTTTGATTGTTCACAAATTTGTCTTTTAAGTACCACATTTATGACTGCCATATTACTTGTCCTAATATTATCTGCAATATTATTTAATGCAATTTTTCTATGGATTTACTGGTGTTTTCCTGTTCCTCCTAAGGCGGTTATCTGTCTGACTCCACAACCTTCCCTTCTTGCCTTCCCACTTACCTACCATCTTTTTTTCTCTTTTATGTTCAGATTCTTCAAGCTTCCTTTAGTTTGCAACAATGGATACCTATTGATTCTTCAAGCTTGTAACAGAGTCATAGAATGACAGATTTTTCCACCATCTACTAAAGTGTCTCATGTATTTTCTCATTTGTCTTGTACACTACACTTCACTCCACCCCCACTTCTCCCAGGGATGGAATGACATCTTCCTCATCTTAAATAGCAGTGTGGAGAGAAAAAAAAAATAAAGGAAAAAGCTTTTCAGTATATCTTTTAATCTTGTTTAAAGTGTTTTATCCACCTTGGTGAAGACAGGAAAAAAAAAAATTTATGTCACTCAGATGGCCATTTATTCCTGTACGAATAGCAAAAATCTCAAAGAGGAAAGAGTTCGTACTCCACCCATTCACTTAAACATATTTGAACAAGTACCAATTAAAAATGCATTATTTCAAAACACCCAGGAAAAATTACAAAACTGAAAAGGAATAGGCTACATTCATCAGAAAATAAACTGTCACAGAAAAGCTCTACTAATTACTCTCATTGTCTGTGTCTCTCATGATGCACAGCTAACTTCTTGATAGTGGAACATACAAGACGACAGCATCTGGTGGACACTGATACATCTTGTGTTTTGTTTGTATTTTTCTTTTAACTCTTGGAAAGCACATTTTGGAACGAAGCTGGTTGCTGTCTTTTGGAAAATGATGTATTCTTTGGGATTATGAAATGCTCCATCTCTCTGGCATGACAAATATTCATAAATTAAACAAATTACCCAGTGTATTTCCACAGTTTGCTTTAGAAGATTCCACTTTTGTTCGTGAGATCCGATAATGTTGTTTTGCTCTTTTAATAAAATTTTCTCTCCCTTTCTCTTCTTAAATGTATCTTTCAACTGTCGGCGTGAAAGCATTTATTTTGATTTCAGCCTAGAAGTTTGAAACTGTCACTTAGAACCCTGAACAGTTTGGGGTCACCTCATGCACAATGTAGAAGGGAGTAAGAACAAATCTCTAACATGATGCACATGGCTTTCAGCCATTGTTTTTCATCTTTTTGGATGCAGTCTCACAAGCTTGACACATACTTGGTTGTACAGTGAGACTTTACTGCTGCTCTTTTATAACCTCCTAGCAGTTCTGGAAACCCTGGCAGTACCTACATCATATGTTCTGATTCTGAACATAAAATAAGTGGATATTAAATTAAATATTTAATTTAAAATTTATTTGAATTTCTCTTTCTTGTTCTTTCATATCTTATGCCCTCAAACTAGAGAAAGTTTTATTTTTAGGTTATTTCTTCTCTTTGAGTCTACGAGAATTTTTCATGTGTCTCTTAATGCCCCCATTCATTTTTTNATAATATAATATATGGGGGGAAAGGGAGGGTGGGTTGTGTGAGTGCCAAATGTTCTTTATCTGGGTTTATCTTTTCATTAACAGTAGTCAGATGTACTAGTTCTCTTTTCAGTGCATGTAATATATTGGTTTTGATACCATAAGTAAGATGTACTGTAAAATACATAAATACAAAACTAGAATGGTGATATTGGATACTGAGTTAATAATTATATACCTGTATCTTGTTTGTATGGGACTCAATATCCTCTTTCTTTAGGAACATAAGTTTTCAGTAATTTTATGGAAGACCAACTCTGTTTGGTGCTTCATAACCACCTGCGGTGGGTGCAGACTGTTAAAATTTATTTTAAAAAATAGATCTGTCATTTCCAAGGTAACAAAAAATATAGGACCCATGTCATAAACAAAACTCACATATGAAGATGCCCCAAGCACAAAATCGCTTCTTTTGTTTTAGCTTTATATCTTCTATAATAAATGTGGTTCCCTCTCTGTGTTAATCTCGGCCCTAAGTTCATGCACACTGGCATAGTTTATTGTTGTCAGTCACAAACATATATATCAAATATCAAGTGATTTTGAATGATGCTGCTTTGCATAATGATGTTAAACTATTTGGTGTCTTCCAAGAAATTTTTATTGAAAATTTTAACAATTTTTTAATCTCAAATAGTAGATTATACACATTTTTTAAAATAACTATTACACAGAGTCATACCTATAATGTATTTAACCTTCATCAGATACCTGTTCCTCTACTCCCCATCATATATGTTATCCTTGTTTTCTGGAAACAGGTCCTTTACTTTGTTGTAATTTTAGAATTTCAGGTATTCTTGTCTGATAGAAACCAGTACAACCTCTGAAACCTATACCATAGCTCACAAGGTTGGTAGATGAAATCTAAGTTAAAGATGAAGAACTCTGGTTCAGAGCAGTTGGCAGTTCTTTTACTGGCTTATTACACAAGGCATTGGACCCCTGGTTCACTGATAAAAATATAAAATTCTTCACACTCACCTTTCATGACTAGTTGAAATAACTCATTCTAAAACATGGATGTTGCAAAGATTAATTTCTGTAAATGCTCCTGAACATGAAGACTCCTTACTATGATAATGTAGCTCTTAAATTGTAATGGGCACAAGAAATTCACATCCCATTTTTACATCTTTTTTACTTTACTTTGACAATGCTTTTGTGTATGGGTCTCTGCTGCCTTATGCTGTGATAACTTTATCCTTACTGCCTTATTGTTTTATGTTTCATCTAAAGTAATTCTCACAGAAAAGGATTATTAGTGTATGTTGCTGTTAAGTTATTACATTCAGTCAGTGCCATCTTGATCAGGGTAAAACATGTTTAGCAGCAAACAAAAACTAGAAAACTGAACAGTTCTTTTGCCCTTAAAGAAGTTATATACTGAAGCCACAGTAGTGAAAGCTTATAAAATAAAACAAATTATTTTCATCAAAGGATACCAAAGGCTTTTTACCAGTTTCACCCAAGATACTGACAAACAAACCATGACAGGATAATTGGCAGTGTGACCTGATGAAGATCGCTGATTCTCTGTCATTATGGCAGGTAAACAGCCTTCAGATATTCTACCACATAAAAATTATATTGGTCAAACAATTTTCACAGAAAATATCACCGAAGTTTTGTAGTCATCAAAATAATTTTGCTTTGGAAAATACCAGTATGTAAATTCACACAAAGAAAGTACACTTCCTTAGTTTATTCTCAGGCTGGCAGTCAAAGGCTTAACTTGAGCTTTAATCCCTTTTAGCTGAAATCTCCTTTAGCTGGAAGTTCATCTGCCATCACTCTGTCAGTCCAGCTATTTCTCATGTCAGCTGGTGATGAACAATTACTGACACATTAATCCTGTATCACTTCCTTGCAGACTGAGCTTTGTCTGAGTTTGAACAGAATGAGTTGAGATATAGCAACTATTTTAGACTACCTAGGAGTAGTGGGGAGGAAAGGAAAAATAAAGTTTAAGGAACATTAATCATTAAAAAGGACTCTGACCTTTTTGAGAATGAATTATCAAGATCAAAAGAAACATAATCATCAAAACAATTTTGAGTTTATAGTGAAAGTATGGAAAAAGTATGAGTTCTGAAAAATTAAAAAGGTCTAATTTTTAAGTAGGCTGTTGCAACTAAGTAGGAAGAGTCATTCACAGAGGCAACCATTTCAGAATTTCTTTAGTAATTTTACTGTTATTCAGTTCCCATTTTGCCATAGGGTTTTGTTTGTTCTTAACTATATGAACATATTGCAAATTAGTGAACCTCAGATAAAAAACACAGCTCTATATATGGCAAACTGGATCTTCCACTGAATTTTCCCTCATTCCAAATCTTACTTTTTCAGAAGGGATTGATTTAAGGTGTAGGTAATAAAGCTATCATTTAAAACTGTTATGAGTGTATCAATTTTAATTTTATTTTGAATAAAGTTATTAGATAATTAGATAAATGTTTTGCTGGTTATTAAAATAAAATTTCAAAAATTATAGTGCAACATATATTGTATAAAGTAACAATGTTGTATGCTGCTCTGACCTTTCCAGTATTCTGAATCATGATTTTTGTTCCATTTCTCTTCTTCAGTTGCCGAGCTCTAATACATCTAAGTAAGTATAAGATCAGCCAACAAAATTAACAGCCCTAGGAAAACAATCCTAAGCTTCTAGTCTGACCAAAAGATAAGTATGAAGGTGAGGGCAAAAAACAAAATAAACCCATCTTTTCCAGAGGAAAATGCTTATAATGATGTATTTCAGAGTATTTTGACCTATGTGTAGAAATGGGGTATTTAACAATCTTTCTCTCACCCTCTATTATCACTCAGTTCCAGCCACAACTGATTCGTAGCTGACTTGAATTTTAGCATTGCAGAATTGATTTTAGCATTGCAGAATTCTTCAGAATTGATTGTTTGCGCTGAAGAGCCAAGTTACAAGTTACAAACTTAGAAGTTTAAGATTTGTATTTCAGTAGCTGTAGACCCAATGGTATCATAACAGCCACCTACACTGTCACATCTGACCCTAGCCAGTGTTTCAACTGCAAGTGGCCATGGAAAGCTCTGTCATTTTATAGATTTTGATGCCCTATCAGTGTTTGTTATGTTTATGGATGCTTCCTTTTCTGCTGAGTATTTTGTTGTACCCTTAAGAACTTTTTGATACCTGAGGGGAATTCCACACAAAAATTATTTAGCTAACTATTACAAACACATTATTAGTAAATGGCACTGTCATAGAATCTCTTTTTTCAAGGCAAAGAAAAAATCATGTCCTTGGCTTTTAAAAAAGCCATATTTCTGTTTTTCTTGGAAAAACATGCCTGCGTCTGGTTTTTAATACAGAACAAGTTATAATATAATAAGAATCTTAGAGTGTTATAATGATGTTATAGTGTCATAATACTCCAAAGAGTTTATTTTAAATAATTGCCAACAAACTGGAAGAGCTTTCAAGACTTTGACTTCAATTGTTTTCAAACACAAACTGTTTTCCATTATTTTTTGTTATTTTCAGTCACACCTCGGATAGAGTGGGTAACTGGTTCCTTGATCATTCCTCTTTCTCCCACTCCACTTCGACCTGTAGATAACTTAGTCAAACAAGGAGAGAACTGAGTGGTAAGTCTTAACAAAGCTATCAAAGACTAAATTTAGAACTTAGAAAACTAAATAGTCAATTACACATATAAATATAAGAGTCAAATTTAACTTTTTTTGTGGCATCATAAAAATCTTCATGACAGCTGAGTATGAAAACCTTAGGAATGTGTTGTGCTGTGATTAGCTGGGTATCAGGTGCAAAGAGGGATAGTGTGAGCAGAGAAAATAGTTTGTGATCTATATCTGAAAGAGGATGATTTATTCCTCTTGGAATAAATTATTCTTTATACAACCTCCACAAGGAGGATGCAATTGTATATAGCCTGTAACATTTTACTTGTCTGGGAATACACAAGCTTTTAATTTGACACTTGGGAGTTCTAGAACCAACAATGAAGCTACTTTGATAAAATACAGCATGAATTTAGTCCTTTCACTTCATTATTTTTAATTTAAATAAATTATTAGTTTCTGCAAGATGAGGAAAATTATAAGCATCTGTTGCTTTTCTGTTCTATCTTAAAGATTTCTCTTTTTAATATAAAGGAACATGCAGGTTGAAACACCCTAGCGCACATCTTTTAAAACACATTATGGAACAATTTATCATACGGACTACTGTAATAGTTTAATAATGTAAAGACTGCAATCTGTAAAATTTTAAAACAATCAGTATAACTGAATATGTGTAAGTGTGGAAAATACTTTTTTTTTCTCACCTAGGATTTAGCAGGCTGTATTTTCAATTTCACATCATTTATTAGGCCAGGAATTTACCAGTCATAAACATCTCAAAAGCATTCAGATTCCTACATATTAATCACTGTCTGTTTCCTCACGTGAAAATGACATGACACAGTGGCATAAAAGCCCATGAACAGACTTTGAACCCATCTTATGCAAGTATGCATAAGATATTCACCCTAATAGTGACTCACCCTATTAGTGACTTTACCTTCAAGAGGAACTATCTGGTAAGTAGCTGACAAAGGCCATTAATACCATCTTTAATTAAATTTACTTTTCCATTTGTGTGGATAATTCTGTGGAGGATAATACAGGTTTTTGCAATTAAA
>VZRF01006260.1:219877-289773 GCA_013396875.1 Vireo altiloquus
TACACTGGCTGAAATATTTCTGTGACAGCCATGCTGAAAATGAAATGTGCAGTTTGAAGACTTATTTCTGCATAATCCATTTCCCTGTAAGTAGAGCCCTCAGTTCCTATACCTGAATGTACGACTTTCTGTATGACTCTCTGAACACAATGATTTTTTAACTCAGACCCTATAATAATCAGTATCCAATAGTTTGATGACAAACTTTCAATTTGTTTTTAACTTCAGTGAAACACCAGTAAATTTTCATGTATCTATGAATAGAATTCTCAGGGAAGTAGGAGACTTGTGAAAGGGTATTTGCTATATCTTGATAGTTAGCAGAGACAGTGAAAACTCAACCAAGTTTATTAATTGTGTCTTTGACACGTATAAGAATTTCTTATAAAAGGATAGGTTCTTATAAAAATTCACAAGATGCTCTTAGTAGAGTTCATTAATTTTGAAGTCTCCTAGCTTTGCTCAGATCTTGATGCAGTGCAAGCATGCATGCATGCTCAGCAACATCTAAAAGTGGTGATGCTGTTATGAGCAGTGTTTTGCTCACAAATCTGAAGCACAGTACCATAGAGGATGCTATGAAGAAAGTTTGTTCCATCCCATTCAGACCCAGAATTGTTGCAAGTGTTGCTCATACTGAAGCCAGAGACATGGGTTTGACAGATATAGCACCCAGTGGACAAGAAATTGGATAAATGGTTGCACTCAAAAAGCTGCAGACAAGATCTCCAAGTCCAAGTGGAAGTTATGGATGAGTGACATTCCTCAGGGGTTGGTGTTGGGACTGACAACATTTAATATCTTTGTCATCATCAGGGACGGTGGGATCAGAGCACCCTCAGCAACTTTGCCAACAACGCCAAGTTGTGAGGTGCAGCCAACATGCTGGAGGGAAGGAATGCCACCCAGAGGGCCCTTGGTAAGCTTGAGGAGAGGTTCATGGGAATGCCATGAATTTCAGAAGACCAACTGTAAGATCTTGTAGCTGTGTTGGAGTCATCCCAAGCACAAGTACAGTCCAAGTGTAGAATGGATAGAGAACAGCTCTGGGAGAAGGGCTTGTGGGTGTTGGTGGATGAAAAGTGTGACATGATCTGGCTACGTACACTGGAAGCCCATAAAGCCTAGCATATCCTGGGCTGCATCCCAGGCAGAGTCTCCAGCAGGGCACAGAAGGGGATTCTGCCCCTCTGCTCTGCTCTGACAAGAGCCTACTCTCCAGCCCTGGTGCCCTCAGCATACAAGGTTCATATAAGGACAGGAACCACCTATAGAAAGCCCAGAAGAGGGCCAGGAAGATGATCAGAGGGTTGGAGCACTGCTGGGAAGATAGGCAGACAGAGTTCAGCCTGGAGAAGACTCTGGGGAGGACCTCCCAGTACCTGAAATGGACAGCTGGAGAGGGACTTTTACAACAGCATGCAGTAATAAGACAATCGGGAATGGTTTAGATTAGTTTTTTGGAAGAAATTCCTTACTGTGAGGGTGATGAGGCACTAGGGCAATTTACCAAGAGAAGTTATGGATGCCTCATCTCTAGAAGTGTTCCAGACCAGGCTGAATAGGACTTTGACCAACCCTGTCCAGTGGGAGAAGTCCCTACTTATGAGGCTGAGGAGTTGGAACTAGTCGATCTTTAGGGTCCCTTCTAACCCTAATGATTCTGTGATTCTATGATAAAAATTAGCAAAACAAGAATTGCTAGCTTTTCAGCAGTTGATTTATCAACTGTATTCAAGGTGCATAGTTAGGTCTGATTGCATACAGTGCCCTACTTTTCACACTGAGTTTGTCTCAGAAAATAGCCTCTGTGTGTGATCAAACCACTGGAGAAAAAAAAAAAATTAGAAATGTGGGAGCCAGGAAGTGAAAACAACCAAATTTTTGAACAGCTAAAACATGAGTGGTTTTCAGTTTTCCAGACAATATTGAGAACAATGGCTGCAGATACAATATGCATGATCAATCTGGAAAGTGCAAAGCCAAGTTAGCTATGAGTGTACAGATGACAACAGAAGTAAATGGGTTAAAGCCTAGAAGCATTTTATTCATCTCTCTCTATTCTTTTCTCTTTACAGTTAGCTCTCTATAGAAACTGTGAATGCTGCACTACAGGGATGTCCTGTTGCTTCTGACCCCATTTCAAGGACTATAATTATTTAATAACATCACAGATAGCATAATTAACTCCTCAGATCTGGGTTAGTCGCATGACATATTTAACAGACAGACCCAGAATAACTCTCCCCTGTGAGACACTGTCTTAGCAAAAGTAGAAAATAATATCAGAATAAGTGCATGAATAACATTCTGTAATGTTAACACATCTGTTTCACTATAAGCTAGTAATATGTTCTGGAATTATAAAGTGTTTATGTATTGGTTTTTTTGTTGAATAAAGATAATTCATTAGACCAGAAATATCTATTCAGTGCAATTAATTAATGGTTTACTTAATGACCTTGTTAGATTCATTATGCATTTCCTTCTGCCTTTTTTTTCCCAATTTATTATTATTTGGTTTATTAATGTTTATGAAGTCCTTTATATTACTGCAAGGGCTATGGATGCTCCCCAACACGTCAGGGAGGAGCAGGAGAGGCAAGAGAGCAGTCAGGTGATACAAGGCTTAATTTCTGTACATGTGCTCTTGGAGAGTTAGGAAACATGCCATAAAGGGATAGGGGGTTGAGAGCATGTATTTGTGTGTATTGTATTTGCAGTGCAATGCACTTTTCACAGAGGGAATAGGTGCCTTAGCACGGTTCTTTGCAGCACCCAACTCATAAGGTACATGACAATTGCAAAGAAGGGACATCATCAATGCAAATGCTACACAGAAGACGAATAAAACTGCAACATGTCCATATTGACATCTGAGCAAAAATTGCTTCACACAATTTTAATAGGCCACAGTGAGCTGATGCAGCAAATTAAAGCAGTCACATTTCCCATAAACCACCTTTGACAAAGCTATATTTCCTCAGGAGAACACATAAATGTGTTTAAAAAAGCTTTTGCTTAATGTGTTACACAAAGAAATAAACCTAAATGTACCAAACAAAATGCAAAAGAGGTTTGATCTCCATCATCTGTATGAAAACACAAAGTGGTCTCTGGTGGATGTTCAAAAAACAAAGCAATCCAAAAAAGAAAAGAAGAAATGAGAGCAATTTGGAAATTATCCTGTTATTTGAATTTGCTTTTTAGATTAAAAAGTTCAAATTATTTTTGCAGGGATACATACTGCTCATGGCTACAAGGAAGCAACTGCACAGTGTATAATATTCATCTAGAGCAGTTAACCAAAGCCAAAAATATCTTTGAACGGCTCACATTTGAGATTGACTAGGAACAAAAGTATTATTTCATTCCTGGCTCCTTGTCATATAAATATATATATATATATACTAAATACTTTCAGAGAGGGTATTAACTACATATTCTGAATAAATGAAAATATATGAAGCCAAACAACTTTCATCTCCACCAAACTAATCAATTAAGAATCTTAAAAAATCATTATATCGTAATAGAAACACTTATCATATTGCTTTCTACCACCCAGGTGACTATTCTGAAAATGGACAGGAAATAAGGAAAGTTGTAGAAATGTGTAGCAGAAATATGTGAAAATATAAAAATCATAACTGTTTGTTCTAGCCATTTTTTTATTTTAGGAAAAAGGTGTCAAATCCCAAAAAACTCTTTAGACACTAGCTATTACTATTGATTTTACCCAGAAAGTATTCAGGTATTGTAGAAATAAGTCAAATTTTTAAAAAGCCCTTAGAGATAAAATTTAATTGTGGCTAATCAGCCAAATATTTAACCACATAGAGTACATAAAACCTTGAAGCCCTAAACACAACTGTGGGTGTGGTTCTTCTGTTGTTGAAATCACCCAACTGATGAAGTACTTGTCTGCCCAGAGACATCCTGGTAATGTGACATCTTTTATTGCTGAAAGGGTAACATCTCCTACTTAAATTTAAGAAAAATGCAGTTTTTTTCACAAAAAAGCCAGACTTACAGGACTTAGACAGTATTCTCTCTTCCACTTGTCTATGCAAAATCCAGGCAAAAGACCATTGCAAAACATAATTTCAACAGTTTCATAATGTATGTAAACACATAACATCTGATTTGTACCGATCCATAGTATCCATATTGCTCAGTTTTAGGTAAAGACAAAAAAACAAATAACAATGATATTTTCTTCACAAAAATTGTAATGGAGTTGTTATGCAGCACAGATTTTGAATGAGAGTGACAGCTGGTTTCCAAGAGAAAAGATTTTATTCTTAGATGCCTTTTCTCACAAGGAAGCTTATAGGTAAAAGATAATTCACTATTTTTTTCTAACATATTGCACTCCTCCTAAACTAACATAATTTAATATTACAATCAGTCTGAGAAACTGGTAACAAACTAGACAGTATGTGAGATATTTTAGAAAACTAGAGTTTTTTTAGTGTTCCACTCATTTTAGAGAAGAATTGCCCTCTAGACACAATGTTACAATCATAACTAGTTCAGCGTATTTATTTTGAATCTCATATAATGTTTTTCAAGTCATATCTGAAACTAGAAATTGAAAAGGACCTGCATCTGTAGATGGGTACAAAATGTCACAATTTGTTACACTTCTTGACAGAAACAAAAATTAAAAAATAACATGTAAGCCATGATTTCAAATTCAGTCTGAGGTGGCATTCATTAGCAAAGTTATGAATCTTGAAGAAAAGACAATTTGCAGACTTCAGGTTTTTCAGGGTTTCAGAAAACAAAAAGCAGGTACAACCCTGAGGGACAGGATTATGAGCAAGACAGATGCTTCAGAACTAGAACTGGAACTGGAACTTTTTCCCCTAAATGTTTCTAGAACATAAAAGTACAAATAATTTAGTAAATTTTTAATTTCCCTCTGCATCCAACCTGCTAAACCTGCTAAAGAGACTCTTATTAGTTCAGATCAATTGTCCATTTAATGAATTTACAGTAATTCACTTTGTCTTTGAGAGTGGCTCTAGGTGCCAAAAGGTATAGACAAGCATAAGTGAGAATAAGGGCTGGATGCAGAAGCTGGAATTTTGAAAAATATAAAAAAGAGTGAAGCAGTGTTAACTATACCCATTCCTTTTGCTCTTTGGGCTGGTGGCTGGTGATTAAGCTACTCTTAATACTCTAGATTTAACTGTTGATGTCAAGTAGGTGCTACAACAAGTGAAACCCACAGTGACATTTCCGTTCACGTTACTGTATGTTGTCGTGCAATTTTCCTTTTTTTTTTACAGGTCGATGACTTAATTTAGCTCATACCATGTTGCAAAATTACCCTCAGCTGCGTTCCCAGGAAGGCATGAGGTGACTGCCTTCGTTAACATGAGACCTATAAGCTAATGAGGCCTGGGACCCCACAGCTTTTTTCTCAGGGTTAAATACCCAGATGATTAACAAGGTCTTTCTATAACTGCTTCCTATCTGAAAGGCAACTGGCTAATCTCTATTGTTTTGAGGGTTCTTTATATTAAAGCCGCTAAAATTAAATTTCATTACATTTGTTGTATAATTAATTATGTTAAGTAATCTGGAGCTCTGGTTAAGATCCTCTGTTATTTGAAAGCTTAATGGATAAACAAGATGTGCTTTTTCTTCCACTGTAAGTCTTCACTACAGTTTGTATAATATAATTTAAATTCTCTCAACATCATTATAAGAAAATACACACTCTAAAAGTCTGTGGAAACCAGAAAAATATTTGGACATGATATGCCTGCTTATATAGCAGCCTCCCATGCCTCGTTTTTCTCTATGGCACCACTGAGCTAACCGTATATATTTACTAAAAATGCATACTATTAGATATTGCACATATCCACAAAGGTAATTTCTTTGTCAAACCAGATATTCAAGTGAAATATGAAACTCTATTCTTCCAGTTTTCAGATGATAAGTTGGGAAATACTATGTCTTGTATACTCTATCATCTGTTATAAGCCAGCAGATGCAACACACCATGTTTTGTTATTGTTCACTTTTCTTGGAACACTGAATTTCCTCCCTTTGCTTATAGTAGACATTACTGCAAAAGACAAAGTCAATGAATCTCCAGAAATTATCTAGAACAGTCAAAATAATCAGATCAGCTTTAGAAAATCAAAATTACTTCTTGGAAAAATTAATTTGATGAATCTTTACAAGAGACTTTCAAAATTCCATTGTAAAAATTATACCAAGAAACACAATAATTGTAGTTTGCCATTAGCAGTAATAATTATATACACCAAATAACAGATTATTATAATCAGATATTATAAACTACATTCACTCTATTTAAATCTAATTATATAATAATTGTAGAGCAATGCAGTACATGAAAATTGCATCATCTAGTGCCCCAAGCATTTAAATATTTAGATGTTCTTTCAAATAAGCAGAAGGAGATGTGCAGTGATATTGACTTCCAGTAACTTCTGGTGTGTATGTGTGTGATTATTCAAAAAGTTTTCAGCATGGGCCAAGGGAAGACACTAATTTGTGGTGTTTGTGGTATTAGCTCCACAGCAGTGAGGCTAAATACCTAACTACCTGAATTACACTTACATTACCCAGTAGAACATTGACCACATCAAAATGGATGTGGGAGGGAGTTTGTGTTGTTTGCTTATTTAGAAATGACTGTCTATTTGAACACAGTTACTGGAGTGTTATGTGGATACAGAACTTATAGTTGTATGATTGGCTATGCTGCAATCTGTCTACTAATCTCATAGTTGCTTTTGCCTTGCCTTCACAGAAGGGTGAGTGCATGGTGCAACCATTTTCGATCAGTCAGACAGACTGAGTATTGCAGAGAAGCATCGACACTTGGAGTGTTATTTGTAGCCTATAGAGATTTATAATCTTTGTGGAACACAGAGCAAGCTATTACTTTTTCCAAGTAACAGCTAAAATAATTGATACCACTTTTTTATTTGTAAAGGCAAGAATACTAGTCGTAATTTCTCAGTTAATGCCAATCATATGAGCAACATCAAAAATATACAAATTTTGCATATATAACAATCTATTTAGCTATCCTGGCCTCAAAAGGAACAATCAAGACAATTGCAGTTTCCAGACTATCTTTCTGGTTTCAAAAAGCATAGAACAGTTTGCTTTTTATTTTTCAAGGGGCAATATCTTAAAAGACGTTTAAGCATGGACTTGTCTTACAAATATAAAAACCTTAAAAATTCATAAACCGGAGAGAATAAAAAAATGGGTCGGTGTCAGTGATAGATTAATTTTTCAACACAAGAATTCAATTCTCTCAATTCTTCTTTTCAGTACCCTTTGAAGTAAACAGCAGTAAAATTGGAACGTGTTCGAGTTCAGAATTCGCGTATTACATTTTTTAATGGAGCTTCTTTTGAGTACAAAGAAAAATTAATGAGTCCTTTAAAACTACATCATTTTATGTTTTGCTTTGAACATATGGTTACACTGAGTGGCAAGGTTTGTGAAAACTGGAATAAACAAGAAAGAGTAAGTGTCTACGTCTCAGCAGTTCAAAGGAATACCATGGGGAGCCTACATCAAACCACGAAGTCCCTATCCCTCATTACCATCATCTTCAAGCAGATATTTGGGGAGGGTGTAATTGCAAAGGCAGGGGGGGATTAGCTTTTAATTTTTTAAATTATTTTGCTCTTTTTGAAACCCTAGCTGCATGAAGATTATGCAAATGTATAAAACTATATTTAACATTAACCATGAATCAATTATGTGAAGTCTGTCCTTCAAAAAGTCATACAAACTCCAACAACTCAAACTATATGGACATTCATGAACTAAGGACCACTACATTTAGCACTGTTTTTCTTCTAAATCAATTTTGGAAGAAGGTTACTTGTACCAAATTCTTGTAACTATACAAATCACAGTCCTGTTTTCAAAAACAGTTTAAGTAATATTCTATTAATTGTATACTCAAGTTGTTTCTACAGTGCATACCACAAAATATCACTTGACACCATGTGGAGTTGGATAAGCCAACTTATTTACAATTTGTTGTGTTGTTTTTCTGGCCTGTTCTCAGAATATTTGTTTAAAAATTCATTCAGTATCCTTAATTTATTGGAATTTGACAAATTAAAAAATCAAAGCAAATACAGATGTTAAAATAGGATGTTTTAGGAAAGACTGTTATACCTGTTCATCAAGCACAGAAAAACTAGGGACAGTAACACATTTTAAACTAAATAAAAACATCTTACCTCAAGCTTCATAACTCTGATTAAAAATGTCTAATAAAATATCCTATTATGAAGGTCATATCCATGAATATATTAACATCTAGACTTATATTCGTAAGTATTTATTGACAATATTTGCATATTCTTAACAGTAAATTATGCTGAGGTAAATTTATTTCACATCTAAATTTGTTTTCTAACAACTAAAGAACATAACTTGATCATATTCTGAATTCCTCTTGTCTCAAGAAAACTTAATTTCCCTTTTATGTGAGTACTTTTTCAGAAATAAGTACTCTAAAATCCATCTCAGTGTACTCAAAAGTGGTATGAGATCAAAAGAGGACTAATAATTTTTCGTCTCTTTTTTTTTAATTCTATTTGAATACGCACACAGAGTAGACAAAGCTTTGGAATGGGCACATGGCAATGATCTCCTTTTTCCTTAATTGTCACAGTGGGTAAAGGGATTATGGGTTAGTTTTACATCTCAGCCAGAACACTGTCAAGGCAATTTTCCATACATACATACAAACATACAAAGCAGAAATACGCCTATGCTTCACTAAAGAGTTTGCTAAAAGCAATTAATCTCCCTTACACACTTGGTTTGAATAGCTTAAAGATTACTTATTTTTTTTTTTCAACTTCCAACACTTCCCTCTAAAAAAATGAAGACATTATTTCATCATATTTTTGTATCTAAGTCTTTGAGTATAATTGAATCACAAAATCAATTTGCATGTTTTTTCCCACCTGAAGCAGCTAATCCTGAGGTAATTTTGCTATGGCCATGATTTTGATGAAAAGATTGCCAACCTGTAACTAAAGAATGGACTAAGAGGTTTCATACCCATCAGCCATCACTTCTATTGATTTGAGTTCATTGTGAACATAAATCTGATGCAAAAGTTCATCTATGGATGATGAACACCATATATCAGTGCCAATCTCCTAACTTTTCTCTTTTTTACACTGAAGTCATTTCTCAGGACATGTATCTTTAGACTAAAGCTTGGAATGAACCCTTTCATCTGTACTTCTTCATGGCCTAATAGTAGCTACAACACTTAGTTGTATTTATCATAAGTTAATTACATAATACTGAAATATTTTTGCACAGTATGCAAATCTTCCTATAGAAGAAATCTTGAACCACATTTTTTCTTTAATTGTATTGTTAATAACTTCACTGGAAACAATAAAACATCTTACTTTGAATAATGTTGCAAATTATTTTTTCATATTTAAAATGGAATATATCATAATATATTAATAATATATGGCTCATAAATAATACATCTAGCACACAAAACCAGTGTATAAATAAAAATATAAAAAACTAGAGTGAATCCAGCAGAAGAAAACAAAACAGTATCAATTTTTGTTTTCTGGGTTTTTTTTGTTTCCCTATCTACAGAGAAAAACTTTTTGCCCCTAGTTTTAAATACCTTTGAAGCTTGCTTATCCATTGTAATGTCCCTGTGGGCTTACATGTTCTGTTCTACAAAATAATTGAATATATGTTGATGTATATGATGCTAATTAAACTGGAAATAAATGGCTTTGTACAGAGAAAGGAAACATAATTCATTCATAAAGCACAGCTACTTTAAGCGAGGGTCAAACAGCTCTCTTCCTCCTGGAGATGTTCATGTACTCAGAGCTGAAGTGTAGCTCTGCAGTGCCAGACAAGGAAAGCCTGAGCCTGTGTGGCAGTTCTTTAAGCCTCTTTCACTGCACAAGTTAATGTTGAGCCTCTCGTAGCAAACCTTACTCGAGCTGGAGATGATCTCCCCCATGATGTTGCTGGCCTTTGGACGAAGTTTTGTCAAACTGCTACTCTAATCAGCAGAAAAGATATACAATTCTTATGAGCTGATTACATTTCATAGGCATGTTATGTGTAGACAAAAACATATAAATTAGTATCAAATCCAGCCTGCTTGTTATTTACACTTACTACACCTTAGCCGTGTTTCTATTACTCTTTTTCTTGTGGATGAATCTTTTCTTTAGCTCTGTTCAAAATCCTTCATACTCAAAGCTATTTCGTGGTTCAAGGTCACTATACATAGATATATAGCTATATTTATCGATATAGATATAGATATAGATATAGATATANAGATATGTATCGATACAGATATAAATAAAGATACAGATACAGATATAGATATCTGTGATATAAAATATCGTATTGTTTGTCAGATTTATCCTCTCTTACAGAGCCAATAGCTGTCACAAAAGCTAAGAGTCTGACAGTTGCTTGTACCTACCTTTACGTTTGGCTTCTTCTTACACCAACAGTTATCCACAACTCTTCAGTTTCAGCAATAATGAGTGGCAACTCAGGGAATCAGCTTCAGTTATTGTAGTGTTTTAGAGCATAGAAACTTCTTCTTAGCATATAATGAGATATTTTTTTTAAACCCCCCCTTATTATCTCAGTATTTAAAATCCATGTCAACTCTAAACAAGAAAGATGTGGACCTGTTAAAGGTGGTCCAGGGGAAGGCCATGGAGGTGATCTGAGGGATGGATCTCTCCTGTGAAAACAAGCTGAGAATCTGTAGCTGTTGAGCCTGGAGAAGAGAAGGCTCCAGGGAGATTTCTCTGCAACTTTCCGGTGCCTGAAGGGCACTTATGAAAGGGAAGGAAACTTTTTATACAGGCAGACAGTGACAGACAAGAGGCAATGGTTTTAAACAGAAGGAAGGAAGGTTTACATTAGATGTTAGTGGGAAGTTCCTTACTCAGAGAGTGGAAAAGCACTGATAAAGTTGGTCCAGAGAAGCTGTGGATGGCCAAATTCTGGAAGGATTCAAGGCAAGGTTGATAGGATGGGGCCACGAGCAACCTGATCTAGCGAAAGATCATCTGGCTGGAACCAGATGATCTTTAAGGTCCCTTCCAAACAAAACCATCCTATGATTCAGTGATTCTTTGATTCTATGTATTTTCAAAGCTGTCACGACTTTTACAAGAAAATCTATTTTCACAAATCTGTAACATTAGCATAAAATCTCATTTCTTACCTGAAATCTAGTACCAGGCAAAATTCTCTTTGTAATCTATTTGTTTTAGAAGGTGAAATAAGATGAAAATGTTTTCAATTTCTCCTTTATGATGCAAAAACACCTATTCTTACTAAATTATGCTAAGTTATAATAAAAAGTTTTACAAGAAACATACATCAGAGGGGTGCCACTATATTTTATAAATTGTCCTTCCCTTCAACAGCCAGGTGAAATTTCATACTAATCCATAAATCTAAGAGTTTTACTCCACAAGATTACTGCTTCCAACTCTCAGGAAATCCACATATCTTCTGTTTAGATCTTGATGAGATCTAAAGAGGCTAAAAACTCCTTTAACAATAGATATATTTAAACAGTAGTAAAAGAAGAGCTTGTGTGCGAGTCAGGAAAGGAACCAGACATCCACTACGTCATGAAGTTCATGCAGCCAAATCCAGGAAAACCTGGAAGTTTCAGCTACAAAACCAACTTTTAGAAAATAAGTAAATGTGATGCAACCACTCAGATTGCTGTTTACTCAACCTGGGTCAAGTATGTGGTAATTTCCACCAAGATGAACTATTATATGAACCCTCATTTGCACCTTTTTGTCCCACCACCATACTTGAAATATCTCATGTCTAACGCCCTAATGCTCTTATTTGTTTTTTTTTAATATATACAGTTTTAGGGCATACTTCAGTATAATTCCACTTCACCAATACAAAACAACAGTTCCAAAAGTGCTTATGTTTAACTTCTGTTGATGTAGGGCAGGACGCTGCCATTTTGCAGTGCTGTGCTTGCTGAACCCAGGGGGGCTCAGCATTGAATTCCCTTCTGCAATCTACTCTAAATTGTCAGCTTAAGTTAATATCGTAATAAAAGAATAAGAGTGAGTCTTCTGCTTCCCTGAAGAAACAGTTATTCTGGTTGCCACATCATCACATAGCAGTTCCTGAGTCAGCAAAGCCAATGTGGAACTTCATGTTGACTTCAATGGGTCAAGACTAGCACTTTATCATGTTTAGTTGAATTAAGCACAATGGTACATTAACACACCAAATTTTAATGAGAGCAAAAATTAATTAAGCCAATGTAGCAGAAGGCCAGATGAAGATCCTGTCTGACTCTACAGACAGAAAGTACATTTAGACTATTCTGGCAGAATACACAACGTGATATAAAAGATGCTGGATATATTCAGAAAACAATGCACTTGGTTTTCGAAAAAACAGCATCTCTAGTCCATTAAATGGAAATTTTAGTCGCATTGTTTTTGTACTTCAGGCCATGACTTGTCATTCTAAAAAATTAAAAATATAAACTAATAATTTTTGTTCTGTGTGCAAAAATTTGCTTAAAATAGACATGGATAAAAGAATAAGAACATGAGAACAGACATGTTTCTGTCAGGACTTTGTATATATTTTTCCTCAGAAACACCAGTTGGTGTTCAAGGCTTTTGGGTTTTTGTGCTTGTTATTAACTCAGTTGAGATTCATCCCACACAAAAAAATCATTAGTTTTCAAGTAATTTTATTTCTTTTTATGTATGACAAAAGGCTGGTTTCTACGCTGGGCACATACAAGCAGTGAATTTTAATTTATGTAATGAATGAAAAGCACATTTTTTTACTTTCTCTGTAGAAAAGGAAAATTCTTGAAGTATGATTTTTTAATGTCTAAGCCTGCCAAATACTGTTTATTATGTCAAAAGACAATTAATGTTATATAATTTTTATATACTTTAGGACCTAATTAATAAAAGCATTAACATTCAATGACAAATGATTCAAGCTCTTTTTCTGTACCTTGTAATACATTAAATAATCCTTCTGAGTTTTCTTGGGGTGTTTTTGCAACGAAATCTTTCTTACATGTCATGGAGAATAAAAGAAATTAAGTGATATAATACAGGAGAATATGACAAACCAGAACTTCAGAAAGTCCAGTGGAGGTTTAATGAGGTCTACTCTGGCTGAGCAGTTTCCAAAAAAACTATGGTGAACCATATTCAATTACTTGCTTCAACTAAGTATTTTAGTGTAAAACCCTTTATGACATGAATGGTGGCTACCCATCAAAATCTATCTTTCTCTAATTTTTCTTTGTTCTTTCTTGTCCCAACCTCAGTGGTCATGAAGAACATTTTACACCATTCATTTCTGAAGCTTCTATTCAGTCTTTGGAGACAACTGAGGCTCCTTCAACTGTTCTTCAGCCATTCTGTTATTCCACAGCTGTTCTCTGGAACCAGCTGGCCAACATCTTCCTTGAATTGCAGTTGTCAGGAAAAAGCAGAAATACCAGGAAGACAAAATCTTTAGTTCTTGCAGGTTTTTTAACAGCATGACAGGGCTGAGTCATGTTGTGCTTGTTATTCATGATAAACTACAGATTTCCTGTACTGCCTTCCTATTTGTGTTGCAGATTATCTGTGATAAGTTCAGAAATTTGCTCCTGTTCTTATTACTCTTCTGCATAAATTAGACTGATTTCTCAAATTATTTTGAATTCTAAACCTTTTCTGTGTTTCTGGTTTTTAACCTTAATAGTTTGATAGAAATTTCAAAACCATTAAATGGACTATATATTCTGTGGATTATTGCTAAGGAAAGTAAAGATATGGTTTATATTTGCATTGAAATATGTACTTTATTAGAGCATATATGTATATGTCTGTCTGCAGTTTATGGCAGACTCTCATGGAACCATATTTATTACATCTCCGTTTTGACAATGAACCAAAATCAATCTTAGATAGATCACTTTGTACAAGTTTCATCTAAACAGTGTTTTCCTTCAAACTTCCAGGTGGGAAGAAAATTTCTCTCCTGGAACAGAGCAGAGCTGTAATTTTCCTCAAACAAGTACACAGCTGTTGAATGTGAATCAACTAAATTGATTCTGTGAATACATCCCCTGAAGAGATTAAATCTCCCCTAATGTAAACAGCTGACAAAAGGGATGGAGGAGAAATAGATAGTGAGGGGAGTGGAAATGGCTGAAGCTCCCTTACTGTTCAATTCACGCTCACATTTTTTACATGATTTGTATTCACCTGACAGATTCATCAAACATATATTTTGTAAGAAAATCTTTATACACTTTACAGTCCTTAAAAATAATATTTGGGAATTGGATATATGAATGTGGAGAGTTCATACACAGAGATTTACCAGAGTAAAACTGTCTCCATACGTATATGTCTTTGGGTTTGCAGCCTTTTTCAGTGTCTGGGTGTGATATCCATTTAACAGAGACATTTGGATTGCCTGTATAGACATCCATGTACAACATTAATGAAATAGTAGCGCAGATTTATTTACTTTTTCTTGCTAATGACATTCAGTCATTAGAAAAGGACACAAACATTGCTGGTGTCCTGAAACCAACCTGACAATCAAGGAAAGCATGACATACCACTGCAACAAAGAGCAAAGGGCAGAAAAGAGGTCACAGCCATCTATCAGATTTTAAATACTTTCTGAATTTCTGAAGAGCACCATATAACATCAAGGGACATAAGTGAGGATCAGCTGCACGGTCCTTACTATTGCAGTAAAGGACTAGGTTTTTATTTCATCAGATACACATCTTCATTTCATTCACAAAAGAATGGAATCTCTTTCGAGAAAAAAAAAACCAAAAAAAAACCAATCGCCCAACTTAAGACAAAAACAGGCAACAAAAACAACAAAGAACTTCATAAAAAATATTCTATCAACAATACAAATAAACAGGAGGGATGTTTAGGACAAAATTTTCCCTTTCATCTGCAAGGTGAAATGTGGTCAGACTTCACTAGAATGATGTTTTCATCTCAGCTACAGTGGCCATTAATTTGAGCCCACTTGCCTGAGAGAAAAGGCAAAGACATGCCATGGGATCTGAAAACACCTGAATCTAGTGTTTAGGGGACATTAGGACACTTGTCCAAAAGCACAAGCTGCTGCTGTGTTCTAAATATGTCGATTTTCCAATTTTGCTACCACAGTGTCACCTTGTATTTCAGAAAGGTTAATTTTCACACAGCCTCCTTCTTAAGATCAGGGAGAAGCAGCACTGCTACTTTGAGAGATTGGTTGTTGATTTAACTGACTCTCAACTTCAAAAGTTTTAGTTTAAAAGCTTTTCATTTCTTGTTCTCTTCCTTATTATTTTGAGAGGCTACTTAGTGCAAGAAATGAGTGGAGCTATACTGTCTATACTTCCTGAATATCAGACTACACTTCAAATACATTTAATTCTGCTCTTTCGGGGTCCCTTCTGGTGAAGAAACTGGCTTAAAGTGGTTATATTTTCATTCAGAAATATACTGTAGCATTAATAAAAATATTAAGGATTCTACCCAGAGGCGGTAAAGCAGCTTCCAAGATTTTATCTGTCAAATATATATGGTTTGATTTTCTTTCTCCAACTGTTTTTCTGTTTCTGTATTTTCAGTGATAGCTGGTTGGTATTCTAGAGCACAAGAATAATCAGAACAATTCATCAGTGTCATAGCTGACATGCTGCCTAGTGGAACAGTAGGAGAGAATGCCAGCTGAACGCAAATTGAGATAGAGTTCAGGAAATAAAAAGATTTTTAATTGTGAAGGTCTTCAAAATGTTTCTGTAGCTCTTATAACAGCTGATTTCTCCTTAAGGAGCTGCAAGGTGAAAAAGCAGACCATGGTATTCAGGGAGGAGGAGAAAAGTCTGGAAAAAACCCACAAACTTTGTGGATGCTTAAAGAAAAAGGAGTTAGTGAATTCCTGAGATATATGTCATCACCCAGACATGCCTGGTCATGGCAGTGGAAAATACTTTATTTATTAATATCCTTATCATGCACCTGGGAATATTTATCTATCTGAGAGAGAACTTTACAGCTGACTAAGGACTGACATATTAAGTGGAGTATTGGAAAGAAGTTTGTACTGTATCCTTAAAAAAAAGGGACTATTTTAATATAATGATAACATCCTCTCTCTTTTAATACTGCTAAACCTAGTCACTTCATAAAATAGTTTATTTTTTTATATGAAAGGGGAAAATATGCTTTTTTGGTACGTGAAAACATGGTGTGTTCTGAAACACAGCTTTCTGATAGCACACATGGTTGAAAACAGCATAGGTCATGTGGTTTAACACAGCAAGAACAGATCATCCATAATTGACTTAATACCAATCTTACCGTATTAACTTTAATTTACTTAAACTAGCCTCAGCTTAATTTTTTATATTGTGAGCATGTTTAATTTAGGAATTCTTTGTCTTGTTTACAAATTTTATATGTCAAACCACACTTTGCAAAAAAAAAAAAAAAATCTTCAGTATATTTGTACTGATCTTCTTTCCATTCTGCTTATATTGATTATATAACATATTCTAAAAGAGTAGACTGGTCATGATTTCTTTGGTTATCCTTGAAACTTTCATCAAATTGAGAGAAACTACCTAGGTTACGGCTTTTTTTTCAGCGGAAACAATTTGGCTTTTATATGAATAAAACAGAAAATTGACTCACATTCCCACATTAAAAGTTAATGGAATCGATATATCAAATTGGTAATTTTGTTACAAGGCATGTGCCTCTTTGAAAGACTTGGTGTCTCATGGTTCTTTGAAGCAGACAAGAGAGTGTGGTTTTGAATGAGGAATTATCTTTAAATTATATTTAAATAAACAAAGCATGTGTCAATAGCTTGAAAAATAACAACTAGGGGAGGGGAAGGTAGAGTGGTCTATCTGTCAAGTCATAATTTTAAATTTTTAATCTAAGTGCTTACCAGACTTTCACTAGAATCAGACAGAATTCTCTGATGCATAATGGCCTGTGCCCATGCAGAGCACGCAGAAAACTTGTCTCATCAAACAAATAGGGACACAAAGCATCAACCTACTAGCATTATTTTTAATCTCCTTTACTATCTCTAATTGAGGTCTAAGAAGTTACTAAGAAGACTGAAATCCTAAATGCTGAATTTAAAAAATAGCTATATACATATACAAGCACAGATTGACTAACTTTTGCATTCATGTTACATGAAACCATGATATTTCAGCATTAAGAGTGTTTATTTGTTGTTTCATACTCAATCTTTTGAAGGGGGATGATTTCTGGTTATAGCTTGTGTTAATTTTGAAGGTAATCGGCTTACCAATTTGCCATCAAAGCAAAACACCTGCTCTTCATCCACTTAAAATCCCTTAGGAGGGATATTTCAGTTGCACAGAAAAAACAGCCCAACACTATCCTGTGGTAGGTTTTTACATTTTAAACCCCAAAAGCTCAGTCCGGAAATACAGCTACCACAGAACTCAGGTTAAGTTATTAAAGTTTCCATAAATTATTTTAGCATTGCCTAAAGTAATTTATATTCACAAAAGATGAGAGGTCAGTCTTTGCTTTGAAATGTATGTATCTTATTCTCAAAAAGAAATACCATACAATATTTGGGAGTGAGTAAAATAATGCTTTCAGAGCAGAAACACAGTTACTTATGCTATTTATCTTTTCTATTCAGTAGCTTACACACATAAATGCACATATACTCACATATGTCTCTCTCCCCCAGACAGGTCTGGAAAATTTTAGTGCTGGAATGAAAATTCATTTCTGATTGAGTGTAACATTTTTCTTTTTGCCACTTTTTTTTTTTTTTTGCATGGCAGGGAACAGAAAAATTAAAAGCTTTCTGCACAACATCCCGGATTCTGATAGAGATTGATAGCTTCTACAGAGAGACGCAAGATAAGGAAAGCAGACTTAAGAAAACCAACACATGAGGAGAGCTGCCTAGCAGCTATAAAATCAAAACTGCTCCAACAAGCTAGGAGAAGAAAATGAATCCTAATAAAAACAGTGGAATTGTGGTGATGTTTCACTATACAATATAAGCATTACACAGGAACCCTGAACAGCTTGAATATTCTACAACATAAAAGGATTTGGCTATAATGAGGAGAATACAGTTAGCACTTTTACAATTACCCAGATGCAAAATCCTCATATTGTTTGCCCAGTTATCACTCATGAAATACCTTGTTCAAAAGTAGTAGACTTCCTATAATATTTCTGCTCATTTCAAAATCTTCTACATCAAGCCCCAGATCACCTAATTAATCCTCTTTTTGGAGTTCATGTAAACCCTGGAAATAAATAGTCACAAATATTGCCTAGTCCTATTCTGTGAGTTCTTCTTAGTAAAGACATTGAAGCTCTAATTAAGTCAAAAAAACTTGTTCCTTCTAATTAGAAAGGGGGAGCGGGGGGGTGTGGAGGGGTGGAAACGAGAGAACTGATAGCAAAATCCATCATTTTTTCACTAAACCTGTGGCTGAGGAATGTTTGAATATAATAGATGAAGTTCAAACTTAAGGGAAATTTTCTTTTATTTGAAATGCATTATTATTTAATTGCACTGTGTTAAAACAATTTATTGTTTGTCTCATTTTCAGATTATTAAAACTAGACTGTAAGCCATTTTATATTTTTTTCATTTAATCTCAAGAAGGAAACCATTGGACACAGTAAACTGTGAAAGTAGAAGGTGAGAAGTGAAAACCTAACCTGACGGGGGATTCCAATTATATTTTTGGTATAAAGACAGAGATGTTTTTTGACAAAATTGGTTCAATTGCTAAAGTGTGAAAACTTTCAAAAGAGCAACTGAAGGGATTTTTGGGATTTAGTAAAAGGAAAACATATGGAAGAACTTCTACTTTATAATGTATCAAAAAAAAAAAAAAAAAAGAAAAAAAAAAGAAAAACAAAATTGCAGTTTCCCCTTTCTTATTCCTTCTGCTGGAAAGTTCTTGTCTCATACTATCTGCCTGATCTTTCCTACTGATGAGCTGACACTCTCTTGTCTTCCTTTGAAATTCCTCTTTCCAATGTCTTTGGCATCCATCTGCTCTCATTTGCTTTTGACTTGACATCTGAAGGGCTTTGCTCTCTCAGAAGGCCAATGCTATTGATGGCTGAGCTTCTGTACCTTCATGGATCTTCTCTTTCACCAGTATCAGAATACAATTTTCTGTCTCCCTGCAAGCGACCTTTATTTCTTCTCACTTATCAGCTTTGATGATATTCCAGTTTTTCATGAAAACAAATTTGCAGTTTAAACTCTCTCAAATTGCTTTCTATAAATTATTGCTGATTTTTACGTAGACATTAATCAACTCTGCATATTTTTCTTTCTAAATTGTCGTGTATGTGACGAGTGGGCCCAATACATTTATTATGAGGTGGGCAGCTAACTTATGCATAAAACACACATCCCTAAAAGGGATCATTAATGTCTCTATGGCTAATGTTTGCCTATGGATTCAGTAAATTTTGGAATATAAAATAAGGCTTTGGAAGCTGATTAGCTGTTTTTATACAGGAATTCTTCAGCTGAGCTCTGTGTCTGAGTCTCATTTTCAGAGAACTTCCGTAACACCTTTTGAATCCCACTCCTTTGAAGTGGGTCAACAAGGTAATTTCTTAAGAGGGGGAAAAAAATTCCAAAATGAAGATAGAAATAGGATTGCCTCACAGGCAGACTGCACAAATCATGTATTTAATGTTAGTTTTACATACTGGAAAAAAAATATGGGCTTTAAGCTCTCCTGTAAACCTCAGAGTTCCTCTGACTTTTGGAGTTGACTGCAGATGACGATGGAAAAGGAGCTATTTCAGTGATGGTAGGGGAGCAGTACTGAGTGACACATTTCAGGTCCCTGTCACAGCCCGACATTCAATGGTGCTGGGGCATGGCCAAGGGTGCCAGCACCACCAGGGACACAAATGACAGATGGAGCAGTGGTGCTGTATGAAGCCCACTTAAATCAGCATACTGTCAGATACTCTTCCTAGTGCTTTTTCAGCCTAATCTACCCTTCCTTCTGCCAAGCTCAGCCAAGGCTTCTCTGAAACTTAGTCCAGTTTCTGGGTTACACGAGTAAATAATATGCAGTGGCAGACTTACTGCTCAGTTCTTTCCAATGATGAGAAGACTGCAACAGGCAGAATTTGAAGATTACTAGAAGGCACTCCCTAAACCTGCTACAAAATGCACCAAGTGAAAAGCCTCGTTTTCAAAACTAAGGTTTTTTCAAGCGTGTCACTGGTGCTTTCTTCATAAAACAAATTTTCTTGGTGCCCCAGAGAGTCATTATAATGCTTTCAAAAAGCTCGAGACAAATAGTGTTGACAGGTACAAGATAGTGCTGAGTAGGGGCTGGAATTAACACTGGGAAAAAAAGGATATTTGTTAGGTCTAACAGAAATTGTGCCAATTGGTCATGTGAACCAAATATCAAATTAATTTTCCTACACTGTTCTCAGAAACCTCTAAGATCAGGTGGAGCAGGAGCATGATGAAAGGGGGAAGAACTTTTGCAGAAAAAGCAGAAAGAAGGGTTGACAGGAAGGATATACCTGCTAGCATATATGATGGAAATACGACGTCAGTAAAAGATCCAATCGGCAGTCTGAGGAAATGGAAAGAAACAGAAAATGTACTTCTGATTTCTTTGAGAATATCTGATCATCTGTGGTCACTTAGGTATGGATGCTGATGCATTTGATATTTTGTAAAAATCTTTTTTGGATCTCCTTGGGGGAGGACAGCCGGTAGCAGATAGGGTGTGCTAATGGAGTTGGAGTCTGAGCATCACTGAAACCAAATCTTTATTTCTCAACAACATCCAGCTATCTCTGTGTGGAAAATGCTGGTAGCTTGCTATAACACCCCAGGGAGCTAGATCCAAGAACTTTTGATGATCATTCTGCTACAAACCTTTTATTTTTCACTGAGAACTGTCAGGGCTGCAAATTGAATTCTCAGCTGAAGTCCACAAATATTGACTGTAGACTTGGTTTGCCAACATAAACCAAACCAGATTGTTACAGCAGATTTAAGAGGTTCTCTTTTGTAGCACCCATTGCAAGTATTTGACTTAAAATATCAAACCACTTAACATTTGGGAGATATGCATGAACAGAAATAGAGTGTGCTATGTGTACTTTTTACAGTTGTTTAATAAACCCTTATAATATTACATTTGCATAATACTCTAAAGTATTTTAATTTTGGATTGGTGAATTTTCTTTACAGGATAATTTTTTTTGCTATAGTCAAAAACATCAGCAAGATTTCAAATTTAAAAGTGAACTTAGAAGAGTCGTTGTAAAGTCACTCTAAGACAATTTTATAAATCCTATCGTAACACAGTTGCAGCTAACCTTGGGTCAGAATTTCTTTTGGAGAGCAGTCGGAAACTAAGCATAAACTTTTCCCAGTTCACTTAAAACTTTACAAAGTATTCTACACAGCATAGTATATTAGGCTGGTTAAATTAGTTTTCTGTTCTATTATTTGGCCATATGTTTTGAGTCAACACTACAGCATCATGCAGTTGATTTTACTTTTTAATAAAGTCGAGAATTTAGATTTTTATTGTTCACTTGTAAAATGGGTTGTATAAACAACATGCTATATGCACAAGTGGCCTACAAGTACACTTTTGGAGCTCCATGTGGAACACAGTAACAACACCATCATCATTATGCTCTTTGTGTTGGACCAAAGCCATTCAGAAGGTCATTTCAAATGTTGTCTCCCACTGTGCCTAACATACCCTACTTAAAAACAGTCTTTGGTTCCCACCACTGCTGTGAAATTGTCTGCTTCAGACTTCACTAAACTTACTGTGTCGCATGTTGTGTCACAGAAATATAAAATGTGCCCTAGAGAATGCTTATTTTCTTGCCTAGGGTATTTTGATACATTAACGTCTCTGTAATAGGATTTTGGAACCCAGCTCAACACCCAAGGAAAGTTCAAACCTCCTAAACATTAACAAAGGTAAAAACGTTCTACTGTTCAACCTCACTTTAGCTTCATTCAAAAATTGTTGTCCTAGAAGCAGATCTTGGCCACAGGGTCCAGTCCAATCCATTGACCACTGCATCAATGCCAAGGCTCTCCTTTATACCCTGGATTATGTACCAGATGACAAAGCTCCAAGTTAAAGTAAATTGGTGATATCTAAGTTTTGATGTGGTGAGGTCTCAGTGAAATTCACTTCCATCAAGATGGCATCAAGAACTCTGATAGCATTCCGGATATAATTAACCATGCTCTCTTGACTAAGAAATCAGTACTCTGCAAACCTGCCTACTTAATTCTCTATCTGTTCTCACAAGCTCCACAGACTTCTGGTTCCTCTTGTAAAGAGGAATTTGTAGCAACTCCACACAAGATGATCCAACAAGAAAATTTCTGCTTTTCAGAATTTATGGATGATTAAGGGCAAAAGATTTAATGTTTCAAAAATACAAGAAAAGTAGGAAAAACATTTTGTGATTATCCAAGAATGATAGAGCAGCTTTGATGGGCACCCTGTGTCTAGCCAGGGTCAACACACCACAGTGCTTTTCCACACCCAACAGAGGATCAAGGAATTTGAGACAATAGTAATTGGGAGACATAAAGGACAAAACATGGATGGAACACTGTTAGAGAGCAAAACGGTGGTGGGAAATTTTAGTTGTTCCAATTTTGAAGGGATAAGGAGTGGATTCTATCTAAATAGTCCACTTTTGTTCAGTGTTATGATGTTATTTTGATTTGATGTGGCAAATTCTTTTTTGTTGATTGTGAAGATTGTGCGATAAATATGGCTCTAATGATAAATCTTAAAATTGTGATTCAAAGAGGCTAGACATGGAATATATTGAGTTTGCATGGCAAGGTTTTTGTGGCTGAAGGGTGGCAGGGGTGGCTTGTATGAGAAGCTGCAAGAAGCTTCCCTTGTGTCCCATAAAACCAGTACCAGCTAATTCCAAGATGGGCCCACCACTGGCCAAGCAGCAATGGTGATAGTGCCTTGCAGATAATATAGTTAATATGTAGGGATGGATACAGGCCCCCACAGTGCAAGAGAACTGCCAGAGTACTCAGCAGATGTGTACCAAAATGGCTTCTTCTGAAAGAATCTGAAGTTTGGAGGTTGTTTCACATTTACTTCTTGTATCTCACAATAAACATCAAAACTAGATTACTCTGATCTGGTCCAGTACAGCAATCCATAAACTCTTATGTGCTTTACTTTCCTTGGGGACAAAACTTTTCAGGAACATGACACTCAGGAAACACCATCTATGAAAAAAATAATGGATCACTCTGATTTTTTATTTTAATCAAGCTATTATAGAATAGCTAAAGGTCATCTAGTCCAACCCACCTGTAATGAGCAGGGACATCTTCAGCTAGCCAAGGTTTTTCAGAGTTCCATTTGACCAGACCTTGAAAAGACAGGGCACCTACTGCCTCTCTGAAAAACCTGTTACAGTATTTCACCACTCTAATTGTAAAAGGTTTTTCTTTTCTTTAGTCCAAATCTACTACCTTTTAACTTAAAAGCATTGCCCCTCGCCCTATTGTTTTGGGGTTTGTTAAAAAGTCTGTTTCCATCTTTCTTTCTAGCCCCCTTCAAGTCTTCAGAACTGTGTGTCTGGAGCCTTCTGTTGCCTGAACCACTACAACTCTTGGTCTTTTCTCATAGGAGAGAGGTTTCTGTCCATTTTCATTGCCCTCCTCCAGACTTGATTCGATGGGTCTGTGTCTTGTGATGAGGACCCCAGAGCAAGATGCCATGCACCAGGCAATGTCTCATCAAAGCGGAGCAGAGAGGAAGTACCACGTCCCTCAACTATGGAGGCAGCAATTTCATCTCAGTAATTTACATGCTAAAAATTGACCCTGTAACAAACCAGGAAAAAAATTGGAAGAACAAGGACATTCCACTTCTCATCACTTCTCATATTAGACACATCTTTTTCAGTCTGATACTTGAATAAGTACTTAAATAAATAGAAGGGTTGTGATTTTTAGCTGGGGTTTTAAAATAGATTTTTTACTTTTGTAAATATATCTCAAAACATAACATAGAGTTTCACTTTTGTTTGGCAGAGGAACGAATATGAGTAGACAACTGTGGGATTGAATCTATTTGTACTGACCCTAGAGGTTTTTCTGCTGGTTGTAAACCACTTAAACTGAAGGTTTGTAACTTAGGACATAAAGCAGAGGCTCTTAAGGAAAGCAGACTTTTTGTGTTCAGTCCAAATTTGTAATACATATTGTTAACATTGTCTCTTATAATCAAATTTTGGATTATATCAACACAATCATACAGAAGAATGCTTAATTATGGGTTGTATTTTTGGAAGTCGGGGGTGAGATATACATTTTCAGCACTTCTCTTTGCGCTTTTATTGTTTCCTCATTTTCATGATCACAGATCGGGGGTTCTTTGCAAGCTACTTCAAAATTGTTCACACCATTCATGCAGTTCATTGAAAGGTGTTGACATCATAACATGGTGAAATTGAACTCATATGTTTAAGTAGGCAAGTTTATAATGTCCTAAATCTTCTTGAGATTAAAAAAAAGTGTTTCTACACTAACTTCAGGTTCCATATTGTCACCTTTACCTAAGACCTTCCATTGCTTAGAGCTTTTTCTGTTTAGCACACTACATTAAGTTTCCATTAGAAAAACTCTGGCTGCCACTGTAGTTGACGTAAAAGGACTATGGAATATTAGTGCTTTAAATAATAGTTATCTCACTTATTCATGTTTTTCCTTTACACTGCTAATAGTTGAGATATCTCTTTCTGGCAAAAAGGAGGAAGAATATGAGTTAAATACAAGCACATTGTGAATATTTAATTACACATACAGGACACATCTAAAGAACAAATTAATGGTGTGTAGTAAAAACTCTATTTGTTAGTCCCTATTTAGAAAAACTAATAGTGGCCAATACCTGCTGGCTGGTACCAAGGGTCAACCTCTGTTTCTCTCAGAAACCTTAAGGCAACCAATAATATCAAACATGCAGCAACAAAGTGCTATCCTCTTACTTGTGTTTTTCTCCTAAGCAAGAATGAGACATGTAAGACCATAAGATCCTTTAAGTTACACAAGTATTCATAATCTCTCACATCTCATTCAAATAAAGGTTTTATAATCACCTGATGCTCCCTGGTCATCTGGCACTGCAAATAAATTCACAGTAACTACATAAAACCAACACTTAAAAAAAAACAACTGAATTGTTATCATAAGATGATCACATAATTCTACAATCTAACAAATAAATACTTATTCCTTCACTCTCTGGAAAAGGAGAAAAGACTAGATGAAAGAGTGGATAAAGTATTAAGTTATGGATAAAATAACAACAAAACTAATTTTGTAAGTACTGCACTTCTCAAGTTACTCAGTAAGCTTCAGAATGTGATAAATATTATTTTTACACAGTACAATGAAAACAATACTTATTTAATCAAAGTAAACAGACTGGGATCCTAATGTAAGACAGTACATTCAGAGGAAGGTGACTTGCTTGGCTGTTTTCTAAATAATTATATTAGCAAAACAAACAATAGAAGGAAAAATCTTTCCACAAAAGAATGAAAAAAAATCCAAGACATAATAAAAAACAATTTTTTAAAGAGAAGAAAAATTAAATTATATTTATTTTCTGATTGCAATGTTTTGAAACACATAATACAAGAATTTAATTTTACTTTACTAAGTTTGAGAGAATTAGCTTATTGTTTTAATCATAATCCAATAAATGTGAATTTCAATCCAATTTAAATCTGAACTGAAGACACTATGAAAATAAAGGATACTTGGGATCTAGAATTCATAGGCCTTTCCAACAGTTTCTATCTAATTGAAGCGAAATGCCAATCCTGAGTGATCCCTAGGAAAAGAAGCCATTATCAAGAACACTTGTGAACCAAAGAATTAGACAAGTACTCTACACTTTTGCAATGCCATGCAAAGAACATCAAGTGTCTTCATTTACTGCTGTAAGAAAGTAAAGAGTACAAGACCAAAGGCCTCTCTTACTGAGTAATCTCTTTCCAAGAGTGTCCCAAGGCAGAAGTGTAAGTGATGGAAGAGCATTAGAACAGGGCAAACAGGATGTGATACTTCCCACACAACCCCAGAGGCTCCACCCTTTTCAGCTAAGAAACTTGATGGGCTAGAGTTAATTTTTCTATTTATGGATTATTTTCCATAAATTAAACTTCTTTCCTCTTGAGCCCATATAGAGTACTAGAGTCTATAACAGACCGTGTTGCAGTAAGAAGAGTCCTTTTCTGTTGGTAGTTTTGAACTACACCCCTGCTATGTTTACCAAGTTCCTCAAAGGGGTTTTTTCTGCTGAAGTACTAGCGGACAATGAATTCCTTTTTTCATTGTCCATGCCATCCAAGAGTTTAATTGTCTCTCAGGTTCCCTTCTGGACAGATGGCTGCTTGCTTAACCTCATTGTTACTCCTGAGGAAGCTACCCTTGATCTGGCCTTGACATCCCCTTGATCACCTTCCACTGCACCTTGATTCACAACATTTTGATTCTATCAGTACAGGCAGATTTGAAGAAAATCCTGTTTGTACCACTCACTGCACACTGAACAGTTTTGATGCGTAAGAACTACATTTCTTCCAGACAAAAAAATTCAACCAGACCAGGTTGCTAATTTTGCAATTAGCAGAAAGGTTTGAACTGTGTGCATAGTAGAAATATTTGGCTCTAAGAAAAACTCCCAGGCTATGTACAGCAGAGTTGTAGGGTCCTTAGCATTAGCAGCTCTGCTTAGTTAGTGCCGCTGGGTGCCTCATCTCCTCCTCTGAATCATTTTTAATTCTAGTACAGTGTCTTGGATATGTAAGAAACTAAGTTATACTCAGTATTGAAGATAATGTGTGCATTTCAGCAGCTTAATAACTTGCAGTATCCATTTCTTAATAATTTGTAATGTGCTGGCTTTTTTGACCACTAGTAAGCTTTAGGATGACCTCCCCATGTAGCTATCTCCTAACAGCCTGTATTGCGCTTGAAATCTCCTACTTCTTACAATAATTCTTACTTCCTCTGAAAATTTTACTCAGGGGAAGAGCATCAGTGTGTGCTATAACAGATCCAAATGCACTAAGCTAATGATGACTCTAATCCCCAGGAAAATGTCAGATGACTGTGAAGACACAGAATATGCTTTTTGCAGTCACACCCCAATTTCCTCCTTCTGCTTTAAAATAAGGATCTAACATCCCACAGAAAAGGCCTTCTTTGCTCTCTGCACTAATCCACAGGTCCTGCTTGCTAAGGAACTGTTTAATTGCCACTCTGTAATAGATTCATAGGCCATTTTGCACCAAAGGAAAAAAAGGAGCCAGAACACCATGCCATCAGATATCCAGTGTGAGCATGCTACAGATCACCACCTTCAGAAGAGTTGGGGAAGGAACAGCATTTACAAGGATATGGCTACATATTATGCTTCTAGTTGTATTTTTTTTTTTACCAATCAATAATAAATCTAATCTAATCAATACACATAGTCACTATTGAGGGGAAGGAAAAAAAACATTTGAATCTCCTCCTATTTTTCCTTGCAGCAAGTACTTCTTGAATGATGATAATGAAATTCCTGGGATAAGTCAGCAGTGGCAGCTGCCTGGTGGCTGTGCAGTCTCCAATTCTCTTCAGGGGTCCTCAGGTCCTAATGGAACAAGGCCCTGAGCAAGCTGGAATGACCCCATGCCTTATTCTGCTGCCAGAGCAGCTCCCTTGCACCAGACAATGCCTCATTTTTCAAGCATATAATATTATGTATATTAAAATCAAGTTGGGATGAGATTGTGACACCATGTTCCTCCCCATCTGGAGAGATTAGGTAAAGAGTGGAAAGCAGGTAGAAGTTCAGCAAGTCTTTTAACCAATCTTTTAATCATAGAACGGTTTTTGTTGGAAGGGATGGCTTTTATCACCTTCCTGTCCCTCCTCTGGACCTGCTTCAGCAAGTCAATGTCCTTCCTATATTTAGAGCCCCGGAGCTGGATGATGGGGTCCCACCAGGGCAGACCAGAGGGGCAGAATCCCTTCCCTTGCACTGTTGGACGCTCTGGATGCAGCCTAGGGTGTGCTAGGCTTTATGGGCTGCCAGTGCACATTGCCAGGTCATGTCACACTTTTCATCCACCAACACCCACAAACCCTTCGCCCTAGAGCTGCTGCAAATCCCATTCTCTATCTAGCCTGTATTTGCACTTGGGAGCGCCCCAAACCATGTATAGAGCCTTACACTTAGCCTTGTTGAATTTCATGAAGCTTGCACAGTGCCATCTCTCAAGACTGTCAATTTCCCTCTGGACAACAATTCTTCCTGCACCACACAGCTTTGTGTTTGCGGCAAACTTGCTGAGGGTGCTCTCAATCTCACTTCCTCTGTCCATGACAAAGATGTTAAACAAGGCTGATCCCAATACTGATCCCTGATAAATGCCACTCTTTCCTGTTCTGCTCTTGGACACTGAGCTGCAGACCACACCTCTTTGAGTGCAACCATCAAGCCAAGTCCTTATCCATAAAATACATGTCCCTCCAGTCTGGAGAGAAGGCTGGTATGTGGGATAGTGTCAAACACTTTGGACAAGTCCCAGTAGCTGATGTCAGTCACTCTTGCCTCACTCACCACCTCTGTAACCACATCATAGAGGGCCACCAAATTTGTAAGGCACAATTTGCCCTTTAGTAAACAGTGTTGATTGTCACCAATCACATCTTGAAAATCAGTATTTTGACATATGCCCTGCAAATATGTCACAAAAGAAAAATCAGCTTCTTTAGACCTATCTTTTTGTGCTTTGATCATCTTAGAGTTCATCATATCCCAGCTCTTCTGTTTTGTTTTCTTTCTCAGTAATTTTTTTCTCACATTCATTCAATAGAGGATGAACTTTAAAGAAGCAATTCAGCATGGACTAAAAATGTTAGTGAGAAACAACAAAACAGTGAATAAATTTAATATCAAAAGCAAATATAAAAGATTTTCTTTACATTGAGTATATTCCTTTCTAACTTAACACTGCCCTAACAATCTGAAAATGATAGTGTTGCCATGGGCGCATCTATTACCAAGTTACTTTTTCCTCTTTTGCTAACAATCAAACCTTCATTTTATCTCAAAAAAAGATAAATTTTCTTTTATGCCTTACTGTTGTCCTTTCATTTCCAAATTCATAACTGTATTGAGCTGTAATTTTCCTAGCTGATTTCTAACTTTTCTCTAAAGTTGGGCTTTTTTTTTTTTTAAGTGTTTGCTGTTTCTCTTTTTCAGTACAAAGTTTGGGAGTGAAGACTGACTGAGAAGGCAGAGGTGCATTGAAGACAGAACCCTTTTCTTATTGATTCTGTTTCTTTTCTGGCCATGATCATAATTACACTGCAAAATCAAGACTAAGTTGAAGTGACAGATGTAAGTGGGTTGTTTTTAGCTTTTACTGCACTTCTATAGGGAAGAAAATGAAGATAATGGGAACCTAAATAAGCCACATAGGAGCAGAATTAAATTCTCTGTAATGTAGTTCTAATATTACTATGTCACTATTATAAGATTAGCCTTGACTGTGTAGCTTATCTAACATGATTTAAAAGCCTTTGGTGTACATTTAATTTGTGCTAGATAATGTTTTAAAAATCATGCTCCAAATTCCTCCCTGATATTACTTCACTGGTTTCAGCAGAGGGACACAAGGGATTAATTCAGTACTAGCAATTTACTTTATAAAGTTCCTATTACCTTTGGTATTTTCAGGTGTTATGGCATTTTAAATGCTCCTGACACTTAGAAGACAAAAGTGTTTTACTTATAATGTTACATATTTTTTTGCTGTTACATTCAGAACGAGGTCAACAGCTAAGTTACAGATAGGAACTGGGGTTTACTTAGGTTTATGGTCACTTGCTATGAGAGTGAGGAAATTTACTTCATCTATTGCCTTAGTGCAGGACTTCTTTATACAACACTGAAATAAATTGAGGTAGTCACTACACAGAGACCAAAAGCATAGAATATCTTCAAAAAGTCATAAGCCAAATTCATTAAGGACAAATCCATCTGCAGCTCTTCCAAAACAATGACCTCAATGTACTATCCAGCCTACAAAATCCTGAACTTGCTGCCTCCCACAAAGTATAATGAAGGAATAATTTTTCCATGTGTGTTGTTTCTTATATTCCTTCTTAAAATGTTCAATACTAGAGATATTATAGCAAGATAGACAGAATATGTATTTCACCCCTCAGACAATGGATGTCTATGTATTACATATGTAAGCAATACATTATATCCTTGCATATAAATTCAATATCAATAAATATGCCATTTTAGGAGAGCCAATAAAGCACTTACTCTATGTTTAGCCATATCTAACAAGTTCGTGGGCTAAGGTGAACGCTGGCAACGATCCAGTTCTTATTTTTCAGCTGGTTTCTAGATATGGAAGTAGGAGAGCAGAGTATTTTTTACCCAGCCCAGTTATATGTTGTCAAGTAATCAAAATGCAAAGAAATGTGGAACTTCGATATTGCTTACTTTTTGTTGCACTAGGGAATATCTTGTCAATCCCACTTGCACTGCTTTTTAAATAGTTCACTGACAATGAATTTCATCATATGCAGCAGTGCTGGTTTCCATGTGATTAGGGCAAAATAATAGATACAAAAAGTGGGATACATCTAGTGGTGTCAAAGCCAGTGGAATTATTTTCTTTTGCCCTGCTCTTATCAGAGAGTTGTAGATGGCTGAGCTTTCATGAAAAGAAAATAAAGTTGTGACCTAATAATAGTACATGGATACTCACAAATAGACAAGGGAAGAAGAGAAAAAAAATATTAATTTATTCTTAGTATAACTTGCAAGAAAAGTTTCAGAGAAATTTGATCAACAGTAAGAAGTTGCATTGTTCAGCTTGCCCATGGTTGGTAGAACAGTGAAAGTGCCATGGGAGGAGGAAAAAAAAAACCAATCAAGGATTCTCACTTGCAAAATTAAAGCACTAATGGATTTATAGACTCTTTGGTCATTTTGACTTGAATAAATGGGTTATTTTCCCCATAACAGCTCAAACACAGCACAAGTAGATATTGCTCTTGTGTGTTAAACTGAACCTCACTTTGATCCGGCACTACTCTTACTTTTTTATTGTTTCCTTCAGATGGGTATACTTGCCCACTGAATCCAACAAAGGTTTTTACTGTCATGATAGGTGCAACCATCACCTCCAAATCATGAGACTCATATATTCTGCAAGAATTGAATTAGGAACCAAAGGACTTTTACTTTTATTGCCTATACTAGATATGACTGGGCATACCCATACTAGGATTTGCAATGGACAAAAATACAACCAAAGCCAAAGAATTGTTTAAATTTTCTCCTACTCTTCACAAAGAGGACCCATTTATATTCTGATTACTTTGTGATAGTGCTAGGCCAAAATACACTATATACCTTTAATCAGAAAGACCTACAGGTAATATCCAGGACTCCCACTGAAATGTGTGCTGCGTTTTTTGTTGCTCAAAATAAAACACTTTACACAAACGGATATGCACAAATGCTCAGGTTGATGCAGTCTTTAGCAGAAATGGAAAGTGAACTGCTTGAACATTCCTGCTGTTTGGGATCGGAAGCATGGGTCGTTAATGTTTTATTGGTGTCTTTCATACAGTACCCTTTATACAAAATGTTTTCAAAGAAACTGGATATAAAAGCTGGCTGGCCTCCTGATTTAACAGTACTAAGGGAGTGTTTCCTGAATAAAAATGCATTAGTGCTGCACAGACAATAGGATCTAAAATTCCAGACAGTGTGAGACAGTTGAAGAAACAAAGTCCCAGGGCTGTTATAGATGAAAACGACATAATGAAAAAGGTACCCTCACAGTAGGAGTTTGCCTTGTTGAACATAATCACTGTTTCACTCTTTAAATGCATAATTTCAGATTTCTCTAAGCACAAAACTATAAATTTTACAATAATGAAGGACAGATATTTGTCTTGACTTCCTTGTTTAGGCTTATCTGAACACATTTTGCCACTGGGGTAATATTTCAAAGGCCGTATGAAGATCTGTACTCAAGCAAGCATCTACTGAGACGATTTCAGAGCATTCTGTTGGCAGTAGGGCTCCAAACTATGCCCTTTGGTCTCAAGCAGGAGCATTAGGAGGGCCCTAGTCACAGCTCCATTTGAAGAGGTGTAGTGGTTACTGACTCCCCTTTACTTCTACTGGCGAGCAGGTCTGTGGAGGAGTAGAATTTTGTCTAATTTTCATTATTTAGAGTCATGAGGCTTGCACCAAGATGTATAAGCTGTCAAAGATCTCTTATATTCCAAAAATTGTCTTGTTCATTCATCCTGTGCACAATTCTCTTCTATTCTCCTATTTTAAAGCCACTAGTATCAATATAAATAAGATGCATTCATTACATAAAATTACAGTAGAAGGGTCCTGTATGATATTAGATAAGGGGGATTTGGGAAGTGAGATTAATTACCTAAGAATATTTTTTGAAAACAAAACATTTTTTGAAAACAGAACATTTTTTGAAAAATAAAAATTAAGGTCTGTAAAAATTAAGGTCTATAAAAAATTTTTAAATTATTGTTCATTTTATGTATGTAAAGAAGAGACAGTATTAGTTTTGTGATGTAGGAAAAATGTGTGCAATGAGAACTCAAACCTAGCTAACATCATAGTTCATAAGTTGCTTTTACATTTATTATTTATTGAACAACTTAGAATCTTTCAGGTGCTTCAGATAAGCAAACTTTCTGCTGAATAAAGGAGCAAATATCAGTGAAAAAGCTCTACTCCACCTTTTTAGTTCTATTATACAGTAGAGATACATATTTCATCTCAGCAATATTTCCTTGGGCCCTTCTAAAACTGCAGGACTAGAAACAAGTCTAAATAATAGAAGTTACTCATTCGCTAATTATTAAATTCTTCAGTTTTTCACAGAAAACCAAGGTTGTTAAAAAATATCTACTTCATGGTTTCTCTTCACTTGAAAGAGATTTTTAATACATTCCTTTGAAAACCTGGTGCTCTGCTAAAAATGGTGTTAAGCTCTTGACTGCTGGAGCACAATTCATGATCTCAAGTTAGATGCTGCTTGCCATACACTGCACCCAAAGGGATCTGAGTGGAGCCAGGTGATAGATGCAAAGCTACAGTGCTCGCACAGTCCAATTTAAATGTGTCTGCCTAAACTCAGAACTATGTTAGACCATAACAAATACACAAGACACCTATGCAAATAAAAATTCATTCTTTCCTGCAACTCAACTTCATTCATTGTAACTGCAAAGTGCAGCTTGCACCGAGGATTCACAGCTCTGTTTTCTGTCCAAAAGCAGCAATAACTTTTTTAGAAAAATACAGTTGTGGTTCCTCCAAGCTTTATCCTGCATCTCAGTACTGCAGCACTTGTTTACAGTCAATATTGAGTAGTGTAGGTATGAAATTAAAATTTTATTTCTTTAAATGTTGATCTTTTCTACCTTTCTCAAAATGCAATAAATTATATGAAGTCTAATTTACGTTTTCCACCTATTTTCTTCTTCCATTTAGCCCAGCATTTTTAAACATTTGCTGACTGAACGAGTGGAAATACACGTCTGGTTCCCTTGACATATGGCTGGTAGCAGGCTGACATACCTTCCAAAACCTTCTCTGAGGACTGTTCAAGGATTCCAGGCTATTGCTTCATGTCAATTATAGTCTGGAACATCACCATTTGATAAGTGCCCCAGTTGTTGAGATACTGTAAAAGTGGAACTGTATTTATTCCTCTGGCTGTACTTTGTTGTTCGTTTAAAGTAGAAGTCACTGAATTCACTTCCTAGGTGCTAGTTTCCATAATTATTTTTAGAGAAACATTATCCTGAAAAAGTGCAAACTATCTTTAATTATGTTACCCGGAATAAGAATCATGGACACTTAGCATGAAGACAGAGGTATTTGTACAAACCTTACTAGATGATGTTTAACAATAAACAGACAACAGTACTATGTGTACTTTATCTGGATAATCATCAGAATCTTTGATCACTTCCTAAATAACAAAATAACCCCAAACACATTTTTTTATATCTATCATATTGAAAAATTCTGTTTAAGGGATTCTGGAGGGGCAACCTTATAGAGTGAATATGGCTCTCTGGTTTTTTTGACTTTGCTTTTTTTGCTTTTCTCATTTGGCTTGTAGAACATTACCATTTCTGGCATGCACACCAGATGGGCAGTAGGAAATAAATGGATAAATAAAATCTAAAATGTCTGGAGCCTTTAAATTGATTACTATGTTAGTTAAATACCAAATGACTAATTTGCATGTGCACATTTCAACTGAGCAGAATTTATTTTATTTAAAGGTCTGACATATAATCGAGATTTGTTTGTCATACCCTTTTACGCCCAGCTCTTTACATAAACCTAGCTTTAAATAACACATGCAGCTGGTGAAAACAAGTCTGTGGTAATAGCATAGTTACCTTGCATTCCTTCCCAATTCAGAAATAGCTCATGCTGCCTGCATGATTAACAGATATGCTGAGATATTAGATGTCACAAAGAAAAATATCTGCTCTGACAACATTCATAGTAGAATTAGTTCTAGATAATTTCCTACTGTGCAGTATAGCACAAGTGAGGCAGATCTGCCTTGTGAATATGTGTGTGGGAGGACGTGCTAAAGCCCTGTCACCCTAAAAATCAGTTCCTTTTTCCTGTCAATCTCTCTTTATTTCTGAAAAACTTCTGAGTTTAGAACTATCTTCTTTATCACATGGATATAAATGTCCACTCAGGAAGAAATGCAGGGGTTTACTGCATCCACCAGCACACCTGACTAGCTGCAATGGTGCAACAAACACCTGTTTTTACAGCTGACTTCTTGCTGGAAGCAGGATAGAGTGACTCAGAGGATTCAGGGTACAGTGACTCAGCCTAAAGGTGCAGAGTTTTAGCAGCACAACGGTGCATTTCCCCTCCATTTAACTTGGCTTAATCCTTGACCAGAGCAAACATTAATCTACAGCAGCACAGGAAAAGTCACAACTGGTGCGTTTTCAATATTCTGGTGCTACAATGCTGAGTACTGGGTCCTTGCAGCTCCCATGTTGGCAGCAGTCAAAGATCTGCCACAAGAAGCTGTGTGTGTCTATTTCTGCATCCTCAGACCCAGTGCAATGCTCTCCACAACTGTTGAGCCTTCCAGCGGGCTTTAACTTCTGATAAGCCCTCCTCAGGTAGTTGGACTAATTAATCATTATAAGCTTCCTCATACTGAAATAGTCTTTCCCATTCCTTTTTTCCTTTCCCCTTCCCCTTCCCCTTCTCCTTCCCCTTCCCCTTCCTCTTCCTCTTCCTCCTCCTCGATGCTTTTTCTCTTACATTCTATTCCATTCTCATGTTTCCAGGGCTGGCAGTCCATCAATATCTCTATTTATTTTTTCCAGGAGTAAGTTGGTGAGCTGTAGTTATATCCTACAAGAAATCAGAAAAGAAATTATGTGGTGAGGGACACCACTCAAGACTTGGCCCTAGGCCACAAAAAGCTTTCTAATTAGTTCTGGTTTCATGCAGGCTCCTGCACCTGGCATGAGCACTGTAATGGGATTCTAAAAGTCACCATTTTTCACTTGATTTATTAACTTTTTTCTTTCAGAAACAGTGTAGATGAAAGTCAAGCAAAATATATTCTCTATTGTGGAAGCCTTCCATTGTTTATCTCATTTCCCCCTTTTAAGTCAAAATAAAAAAAGAACTGGTTTACTGTATTTCCATTTCATAAATTGTTGCTGATATTTTTCTTTCCTTTCCTTTAAAAATTCATTGTTTCATATATTCCGGACAACTTTGAACAATTCAATTCACTGGCTGACTAACAACAGCCACTTTTCACCTATTATCTTGTGTTTGCATTAAAGAAAAAATTCAAGCTTCAACATTGTAAGTTCCATATGACTTTGCTACTATATGCCACTCATTTAAAATAAATAGCAGAGCCAAATCCATTTTGCTGAATGGATACAAAGATACATTTACCTTACCAGTTACATAAAACTTTCTTCAAAATAACAAATACTCAGCTATGAATTCTTGAGTTCAATTGCAAATTAATCTCAGTATGTGTAAATCTTAGAAGTTCAGAAGGAAAAATATGTGAAAGAACTAAAGTCCTAAAATTCAAATTTTATTTTAGCTGGAGTAAATGTACCACGATTCATAAGTCTTGACAAAGTACTGGGAGAGAGGAAGAAGCAATTCATAGCAGGAAGGCTTAAAAGTTTGATAGCAGGATAACATCATTCTAATTTTGAAGTTTTTCTGTCCAATACAAACATGTTACAGCTGACCCTGCCTCTTTTCCACTCCTACCTCTTCCTGTCGAATCTTTTACAAACAGAATATCCCCTGCTTACATTCCATGAATTTTCTCTACGGTTTTCACTGACTGCTTTCTCATCATCATTACTTATAACATACTTTCTTTTTAGCCCATGCAGAGGTACATGCTTTTAGTTTGGACTCTGTCCTCCCTAGTCTTTGGCCAATGTCCATACAATTAGCAAAGGTCTGAAAGCTCTGCAGATGGCAAAAGCTGTTCTGTGTACTACAGTTCATTGTGGGGTTCTGACCTTTAATAACAGGCAGGGAAAGTGCCACAGTCTATTTTCATTGCCCAATCCTGACATATTTAAACAGAATCACAGGAAGGATACCATTTCTGAGCTATGGTTATACTCTACTGCCTGTAGCCTTGGAAAATGGTTTGTTTAGTTTCAGTTAATGTAATACTTAAACTTCAGACAAGTGCACTGGAAAACTCAAAGACAGAAGCAGGAGGAGAGGGAAGGGAATGCCTCAAACACAAAGTACTCCCTCAAAATAAAAACTATGGTTTTGCAAAAAAATTACTCCTAATCAGTTGGGCGTTATGTGATAAATGAGGACCAGATGAGAGACAAGAAACTGAAAAAAATACAAGTCACCAACTAAAATCAAGAAACCACACAAAGAGCATTTGGGATGTAACTACCAAGTAATTGAATTTAACTGGAAAGTTTCAGGGTTTAGACTATTATCATTAATCAAAGAGCCATTGCTTTGATTCTAAAATAGTGGAATATTTGACTTTATATTTTTTAAATATTTAATTTTAAAAAGTACCCATGTTGTGTAATAAACTGCTCTCACAAAGAAGAAAAAAAAAAAACAAACAAAAAACCAAACAAAATAAAACAAGACAAAAAAGAAAAATGAAGAACTTTAAAACTCACAAAACATCAAGATGGACAGTGGACCCTACTTTTGTATATGGTCAGCAAATAAACTGAAGCAAATCCATCAGTAAGCTATGAAATGCAGCATTCAAATTGACAATATTAAAAGAGGAAACAAAATCTGCAGCCATCACACTAAAGGACAAAATTAGTACATGTCTAAATATATGTTTTACTTTAGAACAAGCAAGACTACTTTTCCAAGCAAAGGTCCAGCTTTAAAAATGGTGTGGGGTTTTTTGAAGGGATCAACAAACATATTCATAAAGTATTTCATTTTTTACAGTCTGAATTTTCTAAAGTCTTTTGACAAAATCACTCCCAAAACCTTTTGACAAAGGATACTGTGAACAAAAGAAATTCAAATGGATTCAAGAGAGAATTTGCTAAACACTTGGAAGACAGATCCACTGAGTTTTTTAAAGCAGACAAATCATAACAGGTCCAGGAAATGCTATGCACTGTATAGAGTTGGAGGCTACACTTTTATCAGGGTGAAGTATCAGACATATTTGCACTGGTTTTAAGCTTCGTTTAAAAAAAAAACATCAGAGACTAAATCTGTCTCTTTATAGGGCTGTAGCCTAAAGAAATATGGCAATTTCCATATTTTTATATTCATAAATAGGGATTTCTTGTACTTGTCCAGTACCTCTCATTGTGTGGCTTCGTAGTGCCCTCAACAAGAAGTGACAGTGCTTTGACATTAGCACATTTTTCTCTTTAAAACAGTCTGGGTGCATAATACAGGTGCAGACAGTGTTTATAAGAGGGAAAAATAAGTAGGCATTTTGGGTTGCATCTAAGTTCTCTACATAGCCAGGTATGTGATTCCAAGAGTTAAAGATGAGTTCAAAAGTACTTTATCTAAAAATACCATAGGATTTCTTTTTCTAAAAAGGGACGGTAATAAAACGGCAGGAAATCACAAATAGTCCTCCTACAGTTGAGGGCTGTTTTTTCCCTTCTCATCCAAAATCAAGACACAGAAGGGTTATTAGGCAAGGGTTGCAAATCTCAAGCAAATCTGGGAGAATTTACATTTTCTTGGAGCAACTACAGTATTTTTTAACACACTGTGTTTGGCTTTATGTGGCTTCATTTGGCTTTATGTATCCACGCAACCAAAAGTCTGAGGTTAATCAAAAGAGACTTCAGAGCCTTGCAAAGAGTGGGAAAAAATATGGGAGCACAAGAAATATTTCCCTCAATTCTCATAGTAATTACGGGATATCAAGGCCAGGATATCAATACCTGTCTCTGAAACTTACACCTCTCACAAAACTATGTTTTTTTAAACCACGGAAGAGCCTTGAAGAGACAAGGTATGTTGGAACCTGTTGGGATTTGCCTGTCCTGATGGGGAAAACAGGCCTTTGGGCATTAGTGAGCAGAGGTGATCAAGAGGTTTTTAAACTAGAATTGATAGTGGAAAGGGATACCAAAAGGATTGCAGTAGATTACCCAAGGGTTGCCACAGCATCACCAGGGGATGGAAATCTAGTGGGAACATTTACATTGCTCCTTGGAGCACAAAGGGCTCAGAAGCACATCTGAAATTCTTGTACACAATCCCACACTGTATGAGAAAAAATCCAGGATGAAATGGAAGGATTTGTCAGCTCCCAAACCTACAATCTCACTATCAATGAGATGAGGTAGAATCAGTCCCCTGAGTGGAGTGCAGGGATGGATGGCTCCAAGCTGTTCAGGAAGGATAGGCGGAACAGGTGCAGTAAAGGTGTCAGACTATATATAAGAGAGAGGTTTGATGGCACAGCCCTTACAGTAAGCAGTGATGTATTTGAGAACCTCTGGATGAGAATTAGGAGAATGGAAGACAAAGGAGACGAGGTAGGGGGTGTCTCAAAACCACCCAGCCACGATGTAAGCACCACTCAGTTATTCTACAGGAAGTTAGGAGAAATTTTCAGATTGGTAGCCCTTCTCCTCACAAGAGTCTTTGACTTCCGACATCAACTGGATATACCACACTGCTGAAAAGAGCAGGTCTTGGGAATTCTTGATTGTAGGAGAAAACTTCTTGTCACATGTATTCAATGACTCAGCTAGGAAAGATATCATCCTAGACTTGCTGCTTGTGAATAGATAAGGAGCTGTGGGGAATAAGCCAGTAAGGGGCTATCTTGGTTGCAGTCCTAATGAAATGGCTGAGTTTAACACTTTCAGCATAATAAGATAAAATCTTATCAGAGTTGGGACTTCAGGGAGAGCAAACTTTAAGTCGTCCATGGAGCTACTTAGCCGACTAGTCTAGGAATCTGTTGGATGAGGACACCATGAGCATTTGTCAATCTTAAGAACCTTATTTCAGAAGCAAGGTAAAATTCCACTGTGCCATAAGGCAAGCAAGAAGGCCAGTTGGGCTGAACAGGGAAGTCCTCACAAAGCTACGGAGGAGGAAAGGGATGGTAGGATCTCTTGAAGCAAGGTTAGGTTTTGTAGATAACAGACCTGTGGTGTGTGTGTATGCCAAAGGAAGGCATGAAAGGCTGCATCCAATTTGAAACTGGCCAATTTTGTGTCTGATAACATGAAGAGGTCTTTAACGACATTAATGGCAAGAGATCTAAGAAGATACTGGAGTGATGCTTGTTGACAATGTCAACAAGAGGTGGTCACCTGACAAATAGGGCTGAAGATGAAGTGAGACATTCTATGTTTCTTTTTTTTACCTCAGTCTTTAATCAACCTGATAGACCTTGGACTGCCTCATCCCACAAGTGTGGGAACAGTGACTTCCCATGGTTTTTCCCATTTTGCACACTGAACTTGCCAAAGACCAGATGTGTCAGCAGAATGTTTACAAGTCCATGGGGCCTGATGGGATGCATTCCAGAGAACTGAAGTTGATGGGGGATGTTACAGAAGGAATTTTCTCCATCAGCTACCAAAAGTCTGAGAAGTCTGAGGAACTCCTCTCTTACTAGACACTGGCCAATGGCATTCCAGTTTAAGGTATGAGAAGACCCAGCAACCTATATACCTGTGAGTCTAACCTCAACACCTGAAAAGTTGTGGAGCAGATGGGTAGACTAGCTGCCGTCAAAAGGCATTTAAAGGACAGCTCAATCAGGCACAGTCAACCTGTGTTCACAAAGGAAAGTCCTGTTTAACAAATCTGATCTCTTTCAGGGTAGGGTTACCCACTCAGGATGGACGGAGTGTGGCGGATGTGCTGCTTTCTGGCATTTAGTGATGCTTTTGTTACTGCCCCTCACAGCATCCTTCTGTACTGAGCAGCCACCAGCTGTGTTCCTCAGAGCCCAGTCCTTGCTTCTGGGCTGGTCAATATTTTGATCCATGATGTGGATGCAGGACTTGAATGCTCCATTAACAACTTGTTGACGATACCACATTAGGAGGCGTTTTCAACTCTCTTGAGAGACAAGAGGCTTTGCAGAGGGAACTGGATGGATTAGAGCATTGGGCAATCATCAGTGTCACGAAATTGAACCAGTCCAAGTGCTGTTTTCTGTGGCTGGGAGGCAGTAATGCCCCGCACAGGTCTCACCTGGGAGAGGAGCAGCTGGAGAGCAGCCCTGCAGGAAGGAATGTGGGGATGCTGGTTGGCAGCAGGCTCTAGAGGAGTCAGCTGTGTTCCCAGGCAGCCAAGAGGGTAAACTGCCTCCTAGGGCCCAACAAAGCATGGCCAGACTGCCAAGAGAGGGGATTGTCTTGCTCTGTTCAGCACTGGTGCAGCCTCAGCTGGGCACAGTGCTGGGCCCAGCACTGCAGAAGGATGTCAAGGTCCTCAAATCCTTCCAGAGGAGGAAAACCAAGCTGGAGAGAGGGCTGGAAGGCATATCCTCTCAGGAGAGGCTGAGGACTTTGAGATTGTCTAATGTAGAGAAAAGGACACTGAGGATTACCTCATGACTGTCTTCAGTTTCCTGAGGAGAAGCATGGGGAGAGGGAAGTGCTAAACTTCACCCCAGGATTCGGCGAGAATGGCTCAAAGCTGCAACACGTGAAGTTTAAATAGGATATCAGGAAACATTTCTTCACCAGGAGAGTGGTCAAACACTGGCACATGCTTACTTGAGAGGTGGCTGATGCCTCAAGTTTCCCCAGGTTGAACATTCTTTAATATTTGGCCAACCCTGAAGTAGCCAGACAGTTGGAATAGGTGATCACTGTAGGTCCCTTCCAGCTGGAACTATTTCTATTTCTATTCTATTCTATTCTATTCTATTCTATTCTATTCTATTCTATTCTATTCTATTCTATTCTATTCTATTCTATTCTATTCTATTCCATCCTATTCCACTCCATTCCATTCCATTCCATTCCACTCCATGCATAGCTCAAATTATTCAACAGATGAGTATTCTACCTTTTTGTTACTTTCTGCATTGTATGTTTAGCCTCTATGTACTATATGCTGTTGCTAAAAGCTTGTCATTGCCTATAAGACTGATGGTATATTGTTCTACCTTACTAAATGTAAAATCGACTTTTGAAATGAAAAAACAAAGTTAAATCATAAATATTAAGAAAGATGACTGTAGACCTTCGTTCTTCAGTCTATGAGAAAATAGTTGATTTCTTCATTACAATGAAGATTGTTCATGATGATTTTTTTCATTACAATGGTTGCCTGGTGGCTGCTTCAGTAATAAAAATACCCAGAGATTTTTCAGCTACAAACACAAAATAGAGGGGGAAATTGTTTAAATTGAAACTTTCAGTATCTCTGATGGATTTAAGAATGAGGACAACAATGACAGGTTTCCAACTAAAGGTCAGGCTGCACACATGGCTGTTATACACTTGTGTTATTTCTACCTTTATCTTCCACTTTGTCAGCCTGATGCCAAAGCACAGAGACTAAGAGAAAAGTATTATTTATGCTACTAAAAGGCTACTTCAGTAAAGCAATAGAAAGACTTTACCAACGAGCCTCTGAAAACAGAAGTAATTGCTGAATAAATACCACCTAAATTCAAGGAATACCACCAGCATTTTCCTTACACCTCTCTGACTGATGCTAGTTTTCTGCCTTCCTATGAAGTAGCTTTCTTTACTTCTAAAAATAAAAGCTTTTGTGCCTAAATATGCAAATAAGGACAGATAAGGGCTGCAGAATTTGTAGCAGCACTTAGTCTCTAAAATCCTTTCATTTTGATGCCTCAGAGCTAAAGAAAATCCCACCAGATGTCTGCCTGTAACATTAGGTGTGTAAACAATATTGAAAGGCAGATACCCAGAGACAGGCTAGGCATTTTTTCAGAGGTTTTTTACACAGAAAGGTCATGAGATTAATCTGTAAGATTAAATTGGTGGGCAGCTTAAATGAGCCCATTTTATCATGCGATGAGTTGCTTAATTTCACCAGACAGACAACAATGTCATATGAAGTCATATTCCAGTTCCACCTTGCAATCCCGTGCACAAATCCTGACAAGGTAGATAAATGAGCAGAAGTTAGAAAGCAATTGAAATTGCATGATAAATTAACAATATTTTTTATCTTGCAATTCAACAGTTCATCAAATGAGTGGTACCTGTACTTAAACAGCTTCATATATACATGCCTCTCTAATGCCTCTCTGTATTGACTCTATGCCAAGTAATATTTGTCAGCATAGGTTTCAGCTCAGTCATGAAGCAGGTGTTAATCAAAATTGTTTGCTTATATAATTTTAAGCATCTTCAACCCTGCCAATTTCTTTTTCTTCAGTGTTTTAACTGACCATCTGCTTTCCATGAAAGGGTTGTTCAAGCAATTCAGAAACTTATGTCTCACTTTTGAGTAGCACAATCTTACCTGTGAAAGTAAAATTATTTAGTAGAACTCTGTTGAACTAGATAAATTCAGTTCCAGAGAAACAATACTCCACTATTTTAGTACTCCTGAAGGGCGGAAAAAAATAATCTCCAACCATCTCTTGGAGCCTAATTTTAATTTCTCTTTGTATCAGATGAAGAGGATACAATTTTCTTAGAAACTAGCCGCAGGAAGATAAAGATTCTTCACTTATTTTAGGCATTCTCACCTTAACCTGTGGAATTTGAGGGAAGGGGCTATGGCATGACTGGAAAGTACTTTCTATTTGACCAAATATTACAACACAATTGAAGTGTCATTTGATTCAATTTACTGTTCTCAGAGTCATGTATTAAATGTTCAGATAATTCCTTCAGATACATTCATTGCAAGAAAGATAGGGTAGAAAAATATGTTCTGAGGACAGCATATTCCTCATCTGACTGGGAAGTTTCCCATGAGGCTAAAACACATCCATCCCTTCCTACATTTTATTATGCTGCAGCTTTATGCTTAGAAGAAATTTTGGATCAAAATGACTAACATTAAATTTTCATTCATTTATTTGCCATGTAAAATTTTCTGATAGATATTATCCTTAGAGTAGATTATTATTCTTCTCACTCTTGGAATCTAACTGAAAAACCACTTTGGTGGAACATTTACTGGAATGAGAGATTATTTTTAATATTTCAATAAAGGTCTTCAGCCAAGGTTTCTACCTACTCTGTGATCCATATCAGGCATCAATTGAAGTTAAAATCAAAGCAGCTCTTTGTTGTGCATCCAACTCTTCCAACTAACAGGTTTTTATTTGAATAAATGAGAGGAGAAAACATAATAGCAATATACTTAATTAATTTTACTTATTCCTTGGATGGTTTATTTAACATTAAATGGTAACATGTGATACACAATGTGTGTCTAGGAAGAATGAAGCATAGCCTGAGGTATTCTCTAGTCTCTGAAGCATCTCTGATCCATGGAATTTTCTTTTTTTTTTGAGTGTCAAAAATCACTTCATATGGCAAGCCAGATAGAATTTCAGGGTTCATTACTGCCTCAAATTGCTTCTACTGCTGGTGATCTACAGAGATTTCATTAGTCTCCCTTCATTCTATATAATCGTGGAGTTATGGGTTTGGTCTTCATATCAAAGGGATACTTTTCATTTCAGAAAAACTCCTAATGACAGTGTTTTTCTTTATGAGCCACTGCACATCAACCTCTTTTCCAGCAACAGAATCAGAAATTCCTTTCTGACCATCTGCCATGTAAATGGACCAAACCCTTGAGATAATAAAAAATAAAGCCATGGAAGATTCAATGTATAAATCACAGAAGTACTGTTCCCTCCCTTGCCTTGCCTTGCCTTGCCTTGCCTTGCCTTGCCTTGCTGTCTTGGAGTGATTTTTGTCTTGGAGTGATTTTTGTCTTGGAGTTTATCCTATGTTATCTGCCCATGCCCAGAAAAATGAATTTTATGCCTTTCTATGTCTTTAAACTGAGCCTGAGAGGGGAGAGGAGAAGTTCTGTGTTTCTTTGTACTTCAAGGTTACATTTTTTTTTTCTTTTGTTTGGAAAGTGATAACGAGGAAGACAGAGAGAGGGAGGAGGAAGCACTTTTTTTTTTTTTTGCTTCTGCTGGCTCTCGGTTCTGCTCCTTTTTGAGAGATGAGAGATGGAGTTTTCCTTTTTTTTCCTTCCTCTCTGCGACTTTGGTTTTTTTCTCTTCTGGACTTGGAGAATCAGAACATCAGAAGTCCACTGGCAGGTGTTTCACTGGCCTGCAGGGGGATTTCCCCGGACGGACGCCTTTCCAGCCCTGGGAGAAGAGAGGCCACACTCAGGAGGACTTTGTTTCAGGTTTTTGTCTTCTCTCACAGATAGCAATTTATTTGTCTAGCATTATTGTCCCTTTCCTGTGTGTTTTGTTGTTTTGTTAAATAAATAGGTTTTTTTCCTTTTTGTTTTTTCCCCTTCACTTTCCTCCAGGGACATTTCCTTTCCCAAACCTGGCTGGGGGGAGGGACCTGCTTTCCATCAAGGGATATCTCCTCTGAATTTGTCTCAAACCTAGACACTTGCCTCGCCTTGCCTTGCCTTTCCCATTCTTTTCCTTTTCTGCCTTGCCTTTTTTCCTTTCCTTGTTTTGCCTTGCCTTTCTCTTGCCTTGTTTAGCTTTTCTGATGTGCATGTTGAGGTCTATCTGCTTCTAGGAATATCTGAGCTCTGGATTCCAGATGGAAAAGCACATCAGCAAATTCTCTGGCCTATGCAGCCTAATAAGACTAGCTTTTAGAGCAGGTCAGCCTAGTAAAACCTACTCTGGGATAACCTTATGGCTATGTCTTTAGTGCATAATTGTGAATATCAATGGTTTATTATTACATTTCTCTGTTGCCAGATGAAAAATGGGAACAGCATGGGGAGGGAATGAAAAACACAGAAAAAATTCCGCAAAATATACAGGGTATCAGTGTGGATAACAGTTCTTTGATTTTGAGGGACAAGATGAATGCAAACAGATCTGAACAGTTTAACACTATCTAAAAGGATGCCTCTTTGTAAGCTCCAGCCATTTTTAAAATATGTCTCCAGAAGGTACCTCTTGAAACAATCCCTTTAAAGATCTCAACAATATTTGCCTTTAAAGGATGTACAGTACATCTCTCTGAAGGGCTCGTGGTGAAATATGCTACCACGCCAATTCATTGCCAGGATACAGAAAAAATGTAATCATTACCAAAAAAAAAAAAAAAAAAAAAAAAAAAAAAAAANAAAAAAAACAAACAAACACGAATGAAAACCTATCATATCTTTATGAGATTATAAAGAAGACTTAATTCCATAATTTAGGCAAGAACTCATTTAGAATGCAAAGAGTCAGTAGCATACATCAAAAGATGGATCATGGTCTGGCACATCTCAAGTAGTCTAAGTTTTATAAGATGAACAGAGTTTTGATTTTGATTCCAAATGAATGTGTCCCAAATGTCTGCCTATTGTTTTCCACTAAATAAAAAGAATATTGGATTTTTTCAGAGAGAGCAAATTGTATATTAGTTCTAGTAAATTGTTAACTATGGTACATGAGTACACACACACTCATAGGCAAACCACTAAACGTATGGACACCCAAACACCTACACTCACAAATTTGCAGCCAGTCTTTCACACACAGTGAACTCCACATCACATTTTATCCAGGAGCTTACACAACTCTTTTAAATAGTCCGTTCTTCACCAAAGAGACTGCATCAGTTGTGTTGGGATACCACTTACAGAGCAATCCAACTTTGCTTTCTATACATGACCAGTACAAATGGTGTAATATCCCTTAGAAACAAATCACCAATCATTCTGAGAAGAAAAATTCATGAAGATAATCCACAATGCAAAATCATAAATTAATCCTGTGAATCAATTCACATTCTCAGTAATAACTCGATTATGTCAACCCTTTAACATGTATGCATTACTAATTTTATTAGAACGAGATGAGAAAGTAGCACTTATTTACTGGTGAAATTATCATTATTTTTTTTGATCTTAAAAATTGCTAAATATGTGAAATTCAGTTATATAGACTTGTACACTTCTCCCCATTTGTCCCAGACAATTAATACCTGGAAAGACCTTTTATTAGGGAAGATTTTTAAACTACAAATTTTTTTGAAGATAAGAAATTAAATACACATTGGATTACAGTGGGTGGTCTGTGGTACTGAATTTTGAGCTGAAATAAGCTCAAAGATTTAAAAGCTTGGGGTTTTGAAGCAATGGATGAATAATGCCATCCAGCACCCAGATTTTCCTAACACTTGAAGGAAATCAAATGGAATGACAAACTTCTTTTCTAACATCTTTCCTGAATCCCCAGCACACACACACACACACACACACATGTTCACAGAAAGATCCAATTTGCACTGCAGCAAGTCTATTGCAAGTCTAAACTTCTTTTGGCTTGTTTTCCAGTACAACCTATTTAATAAAAGGAGTTGTTATAGTCACACTATTGATAAAGGTAAATTTTAGATCAAACGCGTTCTTATCACAAGTTATTTTTCCATTCCCTTAAAGAATATTGTAGCATTTTAAGTTTCATTTCAGTTTAGAGTGGCTAGGATTTTAGTCCAGAGTTGAAGTTCTTTCCACACAAATGTAATGTGAACTCCTTAGGCAACCGTGGACAAACTCCTTCTTCATCAATAAAATGGTGTCACGCATTAGCAACAAATCATGACTCTATAAATATTTATATCTTAGCAATTATCAGCATGTAAAATATGTTCTACAAAACTGAAAAAAAAAATACTACAATTAACAATGAAGAGTGTTTCAAATTAAGCAAGAATACTGTATGTACTCTGGAAAGCACAGCACCAAGGTCACAACACTGGAAAGAGGGGTTCCACAACATGAGCACAAGCGTTGGAGAAACTTCTCTCCCAATGCACTCTGGTTGTTTCCCAATTTCATTTGCCTCCTCTGCATATGTAAAAGTAACTTGAGAATGCTGGTTGGTCTTCAACTCAGGGCTCACTGAGAAGAATCATGAGCAATGCAAGAAATTTCCATCCCAGAAGAAACCAAACAACTATTATAAAATGTATTATTGTAAAATTTAGATTGCAACAGCTTTTTTTCAGAGGTATCCAGAAAGTTAATTACGGAGTTAAGGCAATTAATATGACAGATAAATTTTGAGTCTTCCAGAACCAAAAGCTACAGTGAATTTGGAAAGTGCAGCTGCCCTTGGTAAAGAAATTCACTGGGATGTCACAGAAAATGAACTGAATTGTTAGGTGAATTATTGAAACAGTAAGTATGAACTGGTTATCTGTCCTGGGTTGAACTATATTCTATCACCATCATGAACTGTTGAAACCAGGTGAGGCAGTGCTCTCTGCCTCCCCCACTCTGGATTATCTTCTGTCAATGGCCCATCAGCGCCTTGCCCATGACTCACAGATAACTCCCGCCTGGACTATCTCCTCTTAATGGCCCATCAGGCCTTATCACATGACTCACCATCCCATTGTGAGATGCTCTGCCCAGAGGGGGGAACCAAGCATTCCTTCCGGGATATAAGCTGAGACTCTGAACACCACAGCAGTGCTTACCTACTGGACTCCCAGAGGACAAGAGCTACTGCTGGATCTTCAGACCTGTTTTTCTACAGGATCACCGCTTCAACAGAACCACTCTGCTTGGACTGCAACCACCATAGGGTGTCAGGTTGTATTCTGTTTTTGTCAGTGTTCTTGTACTACTGCATTTATTTATTACTTTTAATTTTTTTCCTATTAAATTATAATTCTGACTTGCGATCTCCCGCTGGTTTGATTTCAAACTAGTACATATCTTATCTCTCTTTTTTTATTTCTATTTTGTTGTTTGGGTTTTTTTTTAATAATAACTAAGGCTTTACTATGGGTCACCTTGGATGACTACCAAAGAGAAATATCTCATCTCTAAAACCCACATAATTCTCTAACCAGTCAGTGCCAAGGTGACTGACAGCACTGTTCCATCTGATAGAGAAACAAAAATAATAATAAAAAAACAAAACAAATCAGTGTTTGATCCCTGAAATACCAAGAAAGTCTAGAGGAGCAACAGATACAAAAAAAGTTCTATCCCTTTCTTCAACAACTGCAATATCATTTTCATTATTTCTCCAGGCTCCCATTCTGAATTCAAAGCAATTTATCTGAAGTTCAGACATTGTCAGTGTGATTTAGTTTCACTTTTATGGCAACTGCAGGTCTCTAATAAGTATGCTCCTTTCATTGATTTTGTTCCCCTTCAGCTGCTGCTGTAAATGTAATTGAAATTTTTGGGTTTTTTACACTGACCTACCTTTCTTTTGCACTGATGGTAGAGCAATCAGACCAGATTCCTATGAGTTTTATATACCCTCTTAATAAAAAATACAGTTTCTCCTGGAAATGGACTTCCATAATAACCATTATGATGTTAATATTAAAATATCACTAATTTTTCATATACAATTTTACAGAATTTCAGGTTTTCAGGTTTTCATTAATAAGTAGTCCAATGAAAAAAGAGAATCTGAATATTACTCTTGATTTATGCATACATAAGAGGTTGTCCTCTACTTACATAATGTGCCAAATTTACTTTCATTAATAATTTTGCAGGTATCTCAAGCTGGTAAAACACAGTTTTCTGCCATGTTGAAACATAGGCTAAATAATGCACAGGTGTGTGTTGATACTTTGTCCACCAGCGTTCAAGACAGTATGCGCTGTTAGACTCCGGTCTGCTTCCCCACCTACAGATGGCAAGGGAATGGAAAATCTTGCTGACGGAGAGCCTAAATGAAAGAAATTAATTATGGCTTTAGTTCTGAAAATGGTCAGGTTACTCTTCTTTCCAGACAAGAAATTTCCACAGGCCATTTCCTGAGAAAGGTTTTGTCTTCCCCACTGGCAAGTTTCCCAAGGTGCTCAGGTGATCTAACGAGATCCTGGCTGCAGGAGGCTGCAGATTTCACATTGAACTAGAACTGCCCTTGAGAAAACCATTCTCAAATATATCTCAAATGCAACTTAAATGGATATCCAGTGCACAGAGCAGAGTTGCTTGTTGAGATGTTCATAATGGCAAATAAGGTGGCCAAGATGATTACCACATTCAGGACACAGCTACAGATTTTGTGTATGTGTCATGCTCGGATACAAGACGTGCAATGCAACAGGAAATATAAGTCGCAAATGGTAAAATTATCTTGCTGTCAAATCCAGGCAATCTTCAGTGACACAACAACCACAGCACTGAGGAATTTAAATTGATACAATGGCTGCAGAACGAACTAGAAACCTACAGTCAAAATAATGAAGTAAAGAAGTTTATTTCTGTTCCCTGCATAGTGTAACACGGCCCAGTTGCAATGCTCTTCATAGAGCTGAATGTAGCTGAACTAGCAAAAAATACAGCCGTGGCTTCACACAACATTGCAAACTGCAATCTGCATTGGAAGTATCCAACCACTCGTAGAGTCAATTAATAAAAAGGCATAAAGGGAGTGAGCCTCATCCGCGCCTACTTTCTACAGTTGTTGCGGATTTCGATTTATCGAACACTTTCATTGCCTTCCAGGAGAAACCACACTGTTTACAGTTAATTGCACCTAAGACACTCGGAAAGGAAAAAACTTTTTTGTAGGTCTGTAGTGGGTTGGAGTGAGTTGATGGGCGGGCTTTTGGGCCCATTGCACTTTTTTGATTTGCATATTTAAACACTGTGGAGACACGGGAACTTCCCTTTTGTTCTTGCTCCTCCGCCGAGGGGTGGTGGGGGGCCAGGCCAGGGGGCCTCTCCTCCCCAGGCCCCCAGGTCACTGCAGGAGAACCCCCTCACAACCAGAAGCTGCTGCATTGCCGAGACCACCCAGCGTGGCTTCCCCTCCCCCTTCCACGTGGCCCCGCACAGACCCGGCAGGAGCCGACACAGCTCTCTGCAAACAACGCAGCCTGTATCGAACTGACAGAAAAACAACAAGCAGCCAGCAGCAAAAAGGGAAAGAGGCTTTTCTCCGGTGTAAAACCCAATGAAAATCAGCTCTTCAACGTGGTGGCATCACCGTCAGGAAGAGAAAGTAGGTCACGCGAGATGGAGCCAAAGATGGCAGCAGGGAAAAGAGGGCAAAGAGGGCGGAGTCGTGCTCAGCACGAAACTTAAAAATGCTTTCTGCAGGCCACAGTAACAACTGGAATATCACAAACTGTTTTTTTCTCTTTAAAAAGACATGGGGGGAGGATAATTCAGTGTACAGCCTGCAGAAAAAGAGTATGGCCGTGGAGGTCACATAGGAGCTCGTGAGAGACTGTCAGAAGCTTTTAAAGATTTTGTGAAGAAGAAGAAGCTGCTGCTTCCACGCTGAAATTTGTTCAACCTTAAAATGAGAAACACCCCATGTGTTGCCCATGGCTGGGAGTGTGAGAGAGTGTGAGATTTTTCATGGGAGAGTTACCTTTTCATGGCAGCAGAAATCTGGGCAGGTCTCTTGTTAGTGGCATCTTGGAAACCATGTAAAGCAGAAGAAACCTCTTTCTCCTCAAGTATTGGAGACTTTTAAGAACTGCAAATACTGATCAAAATCATGGTTTGTTATCCTTTGTGCAAGTTGGGTAAAAGGGGGAGGTGCTGGAGGTAAAAGGGGTTTTAATTTCTTACTATTTCTTTTTACCTTTAATTCTGTCAGTAAAAAACTTCATATTCTTTAAAGTTGTAAGCCTGCTTTGCATTTCTCCAAATCCCTTATCTCACAGAAGGTAAGAGAAATGAACAAAACCACTACACTTAATTGGTGTTTCTGCCCAGTTATCGAACTAAACCCGCTACAGGGTCTAAGGGCCAAGCATAAGCAGAAGCAACAGGTGTTTCTTTTCAGCCAAAGATCTGGGTTTCACCGAGAATGACCCAGAACACAAGCAGCTCTGGTCTCTGTGACTTTTTTTTATTGTTCATCTTAGCATTAGATTAGGTATCCAAACCCCTTTAATCTAAAGATCCAACTCTCAGAAAATTCTTGGCAAGTCCTTCACATTCTGTCCACCTATCTTGATGGCAGGCAAGAACTTGTGACAGATCAGCTGAGGAACCTGTCTGGGCCCCTTGGTGGTGTGAGAATTTTGGGAGGTGAACAAAGGAAGCAGCCTAGTCTGGGGCAGTAGGAGGAAAACAATCCTTTTTAGCACAGAGGAGCACTGAGCCCTGGTGGAAGATTTTGCATAGCTCAAAAACTAAAGCCCAGTATTGCACTGTGACATTCTCTGAACTGCTATCTGTTACGCACACTGGGTATTGCTATTGCACAGAACATTTAATTAAGCAAGTAATTAGTATAATAGAGTGATAAATGGAGAGGTGTGGTAGTACAATCCTGTAATAGACAGAGAAACAAAAATTACTCTTATCAAAATCTTAGAAAAGCATTGAACAACCTCCAAAAAAAAAGATAAATTGTAGTATTTTCATACTCATACATTGCTCCTGTTTCTAAATTACTAGTGGGTTTGGGGATTTTTTTACCATCAGTGGAGCTTAATATATTGATTTCAGTCTGGCCCACTCTGGGTGCTGCAGTTAATTAGAGACCTCACAGTGCGAGGACGTAAGTCTGGCGCTTCAGTCTCTGCTTCCCAGAGAGAGACGGTTATCCTTGACACAGGGCACCAACAATTTTGTCTTTTATTAGCCAACCCCCAGACATCTGTGGTTCCACAGTCACAATCCTTGGATGCATATACGTAATGTAATCAAAGTGATAGCACATGAAGTTGTAGTGCCAGATATATTTCATTTCCACAATAGCTGTCAAACCCCCTGCAAAATTAAAGTATTGAGAATAGTAAATTATCACCTCAAAATGTGTTTGGGAAACAATTTATCCAGCAAATATTTTAACAAAGATAAGCTAATGGTCCCATTGGTGTAGATCTTTGCTATAATGGATATTAATGCTTTTTGATGTCTCATTTCCAACGCTGATGAGAAAAACCCAACGAATCAGCGGATTAAACTCTGAGAGAACCAGTGACTGGAGATAATCACTTTCAGAGCACACACAATAGGGGCTGTGGTTTCCTACAGCAGTGGAAAAAGAGTGTGATCCTCTTCCTCTTCAGTCTGCCTTTGTTCATATCCTTTCTCATTTTCCTTCCTTAATCTCAGAATAATATCCCGTCTTGTCTGCTGCCCTAAAGGTTTGCTTAACATAGCCGTAAAAAGCTGCCAGTGTATTTTAAAAGAGTCAGAATTATAAATGTTTAAAGCCATGGTGGGGAGAAAGCTGTAAACAACCAGCACTGATATTTATTTAAACCTTTGTATTTAATTTAAAGGTGAAATGAAATAAGATTCTAAAAACACCCTCTAACCAGGAACACATACTTAGATCCTGATCCTGCATGGCTACCAGTGTTGCCTGATAGCAGTCCCATTTCCTAGGCATTGAAATAGAGCTTATTTAGCATTTTGTAAGACTGGGCCCTTTGATATCAACTCAGCAAGGGGTAAATCTGTCTAAGAAGAAAATCTGGTCCAGGATGGTTCACTGCAGTAACATGTAACAGGAATTCAGCTTCCCAGATGGCAGGGAGGAAGCATAGAAAAGCACACAGTATCATCCACCGAGCTCACATCTCTAATGCAGTGGACAAAAGAGTGCAGCTCAATCTAGATAAGCCTTAAGCTAAAGAAAGAATCTTCCTTCTCTTAGAAAGGAACATCTGCAGAGAAAAAGAACTCCATCATTTATTAATAAATGACTACCCCATGAGAAGTCTCTTCCCTAACATTTTTCTTTTTCAAAGTAGTGGACTCTCCAAACCTCCAAACATCTGGCTTACATGCATCACTGGCACTGTACCAGCCTTCAGGAGTGAAGGCAAAGACACACTTAGGCTGCTGTGAAAACAGAAATGTAGGCAAAATGAGAGGCATGTTTCATGTGCTTTTGGGTTTATCCCCTTTTTTCTCTTTCATCCCCTTTTTTCTCTTTCATTACCTGTCCAGATCATTTCACATAGAAGAACACGTGAAATACAAAGAATTAAGGAATACCTCCCGCCTTGGGTGTTCTAAAAACCATCTGAACCTTAAGGACAAAGGAGAAGAGAGCTTTAGAAACCAGCACAATGTATACCTGCCAATTGCCAGCAGCACTCAGATCAATAGTCTCAATCAGAAATATTACCTGGCAAATCCTTCCCCAATGCTCTATGCAATGAAATTATATCTTTCAATATTTTTTAGAATTTTGAAGACAGTAGAAGCAAAAGTTTCCTTGTCATTTAAAAAAAAAAAAAAAAAAAAAAGAAAAGGTTGTGGAAAAATTTTGCTCACAATTTAATACAGGACCGTGAAAAAAATTGCAGTCTTCATTTTATGATTCATTCTATTTAGTTTACATTGTGTCAATGTCAGGGGGTTCTTCGGACCCTGACATCTGGCCCGGCTGTGTTCCTTATTTCAGTGTCCCATGTCCCAAAAAGATGAAATGAGGCTTCTTTCTGCTGTTTCAAAACTTGTCTATTTTTCTTTCTTATCAAAGTTTGGGAGGCACAGACTGTGCTGTNCTTGAAAACTTTATGTATCTTATTTTTTTCCCAAAACCAGTAAATATCAACCTTATTGATATGTCTCCTCTACACTAAATTCTGTAACAAATCACAGGAACTCATGTCAGAGGGAAAAAGGAAGAGAAGGAGAAGAGAGAAGAAGAAGAGAGAAGAAGAAGCCAACACTCTAGAATCTCCATGTTGGCTCTATATAATATATATAGCAAAACCTAAAAACTACAACTACACATTCTGTGGTACACTAAACAACCATCTCCTCATTTCTTTGGTGTTCTCAGCTCATCCAGAAGTGGGGGCAAATGCTCCCACAAGCTTGGTTCGCAGGCCAAGCCTTTTTTGAGGAGCTCTGAGGGTAAAACACCCAGAGGAGCAGGAAAAGTTCCCAGGCTTTTCCTGGACTCCAACATATCAATACATCTTTTTAATCTTCTTAATGCTAGCTGTTATGACATCTGTAGTACTAATTAGATGCCACAGGTGGTCCTGGGTTCAGTATATCACAAAAAGCTGCTTTCCTATCAAATTAGTACTGTAATATCTGATTCCCTCTGCACTTAATACATATGATTAAAAATTCCTTGCTGGAAACAAATAATCAACCAATTATCACCAATGCCATGAATTAAGCAGAAATCAAATCTAAGGTATATTTAGGTAAAGATTAATGCAGCAAAGATGTCACAAAGCAGCTTTTTCATATACTGTTAGGAAAACAAAAAGACACCCCGTGCTCCTTCTGAAAATATATTATAATATGTGCTCTAACTCTACTCAGGTGTAAGTTTATGGACATGAATAAAAGCACACCACAAGAGAAAAATTTGTCAAAATCACACCTCTGATAATTGATGTTAATAATCCTAGTTAGATGAGACCTCTGTTGCATGGCTGAAAGGATGACACATATTGATTCAGCTGAACACATCTTCCCTGGATACCTATCTTATTTGTTCCCTTTCTCCACCACAAGTCCCTGGAATATCCCTCATTTATATAGTAGATTCTTCTAGAAATGCGTTGTTTGGTAGGACCAAACAGGATGTCAAAGGTATAAATTGTTAGAAACAAACTATGCGTGTTAAACATATCAAAATGAGGAGAGATAAGGCTGCAGAGAGAGGGAGTTAAGGGATGGATAAAGAAAGTAAGAGCCACTGTACGGAACTGTCAAACTGAGATAGACCAGGGGTTCTTCTGGACTTTTATAACACTTGGCACTGACCATTGCTTTCCTTTAGGTATGATCAGGGAGAGAGTTTTTCCTAAGATCTTAGACCTACTCAGAAAGATACATGAGATGTGGAGGCATTCAACTCTGAAGGCTGAACAAGTAGTAGTCAGAGACATCTCTCGTGCTGTTGTATTTTTTGAGAGGTAACCGCTGAGGGCCTTTTTTGGGTTGGGACATCAGTCTAGGCAGGTGGAATTCCAAGGAAGGCCAGGCACTGTGAGGCTATTGCTTAATGTTGGGCTTTGGCCAATACAAAGCAGGTTTCTGCCTTTTCTCAAAGGACAGTAGAGCCAATTAGAACACAGATATTTACAGGACTGCCCAAAAAAGACGTTAGTCATCTATGAAGTATGATAATTGACTTTATTTCTTACTATGAGTCACAGTTTTGCCCCACAGAAATGTGAACAAACTTTTTAATTTTCATTTCATATGGACATATAACACCAAAACTTATTTTGAAGTTCAGGTCAATTTGTATCTGCATAATTATAGAGCAGTGAAGTTACAATCTCCGGGGTTTGTGTCAAATGTATGCTAATCTATGAATTGACATAGACCAGCATATTAGCATACTAGAATTGCCTTTTTTGCAGTACTTGCATGTATAATAGTGCATGTTCACTCATGGCACTAAATTTAGGAAAAAAATGGATGAATTTCCAAGGTTCCTAGTCTGTGTTTTGAATTTGTAAGAACAGGAGAATTACAAATTAGTCCAGATCTCAAGAGAAATATTTTTCATCCCTGGATGTTACTGCCTATGATTTTACGGTATAAGAATCACTATGGACAAGTTTTTAAATATACTAACAGAAAACAATATAAAGCCAAAGCTCAGTAAAAAAAAGTTTATGCCATTTTCCAAGAGCAACCCAATTTTTTGCACTAATTTCAACAGTATGGGCATGGCAGAGCCAGAGCTCTTTCTTAATCAAAACACGAACAAAGCACGCATGGTGCAATTATCTAAGTGGTGTAACAGGTTATAGTACAAATACTTAAAACCCATAATAATTAAAAATTACTGACAATAATTCTCATTTCTTTGTGATTTCCATCAGATAGATAAATTAGTAGCTTGTTTTAAAAAATTACTGTAGCAGAAACTGCCCCAAATGGGTGATGCGTTGACAGCTTTAGTTAAGCAAGTACTGATCTAAGTTAGCATGTACCTGTTTCATGGACTGGTGTCTAGGATTTAAAGAAGAAAAAAAGAGAAACTTAATGTAAATAATTAGAAAGAAACAAAAACGGTTGAAAAAAATGAAAGAAAGCATCAGGTGTGAAGCTCCAATGCAAAACAATTGTCATAAAAGTGCATAACAACTGCCACTGTCTTTCAAAAACCTGAATCAAAATGAGAAACACAGGAAATACAGCCATGGGATTCAGGGAGCTACCAGACCTTATTCACTGCTTACTTACAGCAGCTAATTGAGGCTCCAGTTCAGTACCAGGAACCATGGAAATGAATAGCAGTGTTCTCACTGTCCTGATGACTCCTCTGGGGATACACAGAGGGGTGAGCATCCACCTATGGAGGCATGACGGCAAGATTAGAGGTTAGCTGAGGCTCTCTGGTCAGAAGATAGCATGTGATACCTTTACAGTGTCAAGGGAGGAGGACAAAGCAAGTCAACATCACCAAATGGGTCTTTGTTCCATGAAGTGTCATGGTACTAAGAGGCCATTTAAACTAAGTATTTCTTCATTAGTTACTTACTTTGGAAGCCCTATTCTATATATAACATGTCATCTATCTTAAGAGTCACTAGATGCTAACTTTTGACTTAGAAAAGCAAAAGAGCAGTATTTTACAAATATAAACACTTCCTGACACAGTTTAGAGTCCCTCTGTTGTTTCTAACTGAAAAAAAAAGAAAAAACCACCATTTTTCTCAAAAATCACAGTTTTTTAAACATAATTGCCCAGAAAGTAAAACACAAAATAAATCTCTTCCTTACAGTCTTTACAGTCAAGTACAATGGCATATACCATTTTTTTTTCTTTCCAACTGTACAGAATTTTCAGAACAATGAGTTATTACTAGAGAAGCTGCAAGTCAAGATTGATGTAATCAGTCTTGGTAGCAAAAACCTTCACTTTTTTTTTTTACAAGAAAGATATCCTCAGTAAAAAGTTACAGTGTGCATGGGATTTTATTATTATATTAGTTGGTAAAATATACATAATCAACACAATTGATGCTTTCATCAACCTAATAATAGATTTCACCTGCACTATGGTGCAGCAAAAGTGGGCTGGCCAAAAATCTTGTAGACTATGGAATTGTCTCCCCTGTAGACTAGGGGGATCATTTGTTTTAAGAGTTCTTCTCAAGAGCAATTCAACTTTGTTATTCGTAAAATATTTCTAACGTAGAAAACACTAGGGTTTAGAAGCTGTTTATATCATGTTTTGAGATGTCTAAAAACTCTTTGATACATCTACTTGGAAGAGGAATTCAGCATGATTCTTCCATATTTCATAAATGATCTAATAGATTAATCTCACTGAAAACCTTGACTTTCATCTTCTTTAAATATAAAAATTAGTTTCTTTGAGGTATATCTTCTCCTAGATTTACGAAATTTTGCCTCCAGCTTTTTAGCATGGAAAAAATTTCCTGCATTTTCAAATTTAAGTTGGTTTATTCCCACAAAAATAAATTTAAAACTTCTGCTAGAACTGAACAACTAAAATTCCTTTTTGCCCTAGAATTACATAGCCTGGATAAGGTTCAGTCTTATGCTGCAGATCCATATAACATGTATAATTTACTAATATGGCATTTTAAAGGTCTAGAGAAAGTAGGTGGATTCACAAATATTGTATGAGTAGTGACAAGCTTAGTGAAGTTATTACACAGTAGCTGTTACATATGGTTCTTGCAAGGTACATTAATGCTCATCCCAGAATGGTAATTCCTGTCAATAAAAAACCTAGACTCTTTATTATATCATCACAGATCCCAAAAATTCTAATACTGAAATCAAAATGGATTTTTTTTCAAAGGTAACTTGAGAGAGGTTTGAACCTAAGTCTGAAAATATTCAAGGTACACTTAAGATCTCCATACTATAAAATTGAATCTTTTGTCCTTGTTTACTCCTTTGAACTCAATATGCATCTTTTGGCAGTTTCAGGCTTCAAGGCACGAATGTGGAACTTTTTTTTTACTGGGAGGCTGAATGCGACTTTCAGACACATTTGGCATGCAACTCATTAATACCTACCTTCCAATTAACCAGTCATTAATGTGCTAGAGTGCCTTGTGGCTGAGGGCTGTGTTTGAAGTGAGGGATGCAATCCAGGTCCCCAGGCTGTGTATTTATCACTCCATCTGTGAAAAAAACCAAAACATTTCTGCAAAGCAGTTGTTTTTCAAGCTAAATAAGTTGGCCAGTTACACCAAACTTTTAAAACGAACCCAACACCCAAAACTGTTGCAAACTTCAGTGCTCTTCACTGAATTTTACTCTTTTTTTCGCTTTAGTTTGGGGCTTAGTGAAGAAAATTCTGGGCCATCACTTTCATGACTAAGAATTTGGAGCTAGAGTTTTAGAGGGATTGTGCATGGGAATTTGATGAAGGTGCAGCCCCCTCTTCCAACATTATTCAACATGTGTTATGTTTTTCAGTCTCACCTTTCTACTGGCCAAAACTGCATGAACAAACAGAGGCATAAACTAGCCTTCTCTCAGATTTTAAGGCTGGCAAGCAGTTTATTTTTGAATTTGGCTGCATATCCAACTCCATGTCTAAGCCATTTTAATAGCTTGTAGAATTAAAAAAAATAAGAACTTTTTCAAAAATAAATTTCTTTTTTATTTTTTTTCAAATTGATATTTGAGGCTCATCTCATTGAGTAGGTTGGTATGATTCAAGATACCCTAATTTTGCCATAACTGGATTTCCTCTGGCCCCTAGCCTATGAAATATAATTAGAGAAGATTATATTGCAAAAGCAAATGCAGGATCTTCCAAGCTCAGACTACAGCAAAATCTTCTCATTTTTTAAAACAGGTCAAGAAGCTTACAGCTGTTAAAAAATAATTTCCATCATGGTTTCAGCTAGTTTGACCTTTTCAAGAGTGAATATTCCACAAGCATTTTTAAGAGATTTAAATTTTTTTAAAAAATAGGTACCTGGTCTTCTGTTGGATCTTTGAGAAGTTAAGGAAAATTTGCATATAGCATTAATTTAGTAAATGTGTTTACTTCCAAAAAAAAAGTTTTCTAGTTTCTGAGCTCATTAAAAAATTACTGACTTTTTATTCTAAAATTTACGGTTTTAGTAAAATATATCTGCTTATTTGAATATTTCAACAAGGAGAAACACCTGAATAGCAATTAAGACTTTCAAATTTAGCAGACGATAGACATGAAAATTGAGGGCTTCTTATAACCCTTGATATTCTGAATTAAATCTGTCTGAACTGAACATCTCTTTAAAGTACAACGTGAAAAACATCATTTAAGGAGAAAAACAGGTATTCAAAATTAATTTGTCACAAAATCAATGTTTTTCTTTTTATGTCACATTTTTAATGTAGATTACACATGAACAGATATTGGAGAATGAATTTCAACATTGCTGTGTTAGACCAGTGCAAACTTAATAAAATTTGCTAAATTCTTAAGACACTTGTGTTTAAGCAGGATGACCTAAATACCATCAGATAGTTCAATGTCACTGAAACCATAATGACATGCAAGTTACATGAACTAGAGAACACTTCTCATTTTTAAACAAAACCTGAATAGTATTCATCACTCCTAATTACAGTGGGAGAAAATACATATGAGAAAAACCTGGAATCAGGATTTTCCTCTACTCCCTGTACAATTTATACAGGGCTGCTCCTAAAATACACAGTTTAGGATTTTGATCAATGTACTTTCAACAAAGAATAGAACTCTAAGACACAATACCAACATAATCTGGTTTTGGAAACCAAATTACAAAGAAATTAGAACATGAATATTGGCTGGTTATCCATTCCTGCTAGGCAGAAAAAAACAGGAAATAAAACATGTAAGCATTAATATAGCCAAGACATGTTTTCTGTTTATGTTGTGATTTTTATTTTTTCTCCTATCAAAACAGACTGAAATAGCTCTGTAGTGAAAATATCCTCACAGAAGTTCACAGAAAAAAAAACCGAAAAAACACTGATCATGAAAAATTTTAATTTTATTAGAATTTATTTGTATCACGGTGTAACATTGGGAAACACATTCTTTTGTTTATAGTAATATTTTATGTTACCCCATGAAAAAAAGCTGCTGTTTCTTGGCAACAGTATGCCTCTAAATCAGACCTCATTGCTGGGTTGCATCTTACAGATTAGTTGAAATCAATAAGGTCACAGAAGAGAATTCTAGGAAAGTAACAAGGTGTATCCAAGAGCCAAAAGAGTCAAGACGGTTGTTGAGTAATCCAGAAAAAAAGAAAGATTCCAGGAAAATTGCCACAGAAATCTCATATAATATAAAATAAGCATGTCAAGAGCCAGGGCCAATAAGGCCAAGAATTTATTACATTATATTCTGCCAAGACATGCTCATGAAGTAGCACTGCAGGGTGAAGCAGGACAAGCTAAGATCAGATGGGATTGCCAATAGTTAGCGTTTACCCTTGAGTGAAACACGTCAGTGAATCTACTTAATCGTATATGAAATAGTAATTTATAATGAAGTTTTTTAGCCAATGAACAGATGAAGATCAGAATTATCTTTTGAGTTCATATGGACTGAATTGTTACTTTTTGAAATTGGATTGAAACCCAACTGAACTTTATATACATGTGTAATAGTCAGTGAACTTCAGATGTATCCCTGCTTAGTAACATCAAGAAAAAAAGACTACTTTTAAGAATGCAATTCAAAAAATCTGGCTGAATGAGGGGGAAATGAGCAAAGGAAAGGAGGACCAGATTCTTAATCCATCACCAAGTTCTGTCATGGAAAAGGACCCCACTTCTCTTCACCTATCTCCAAAAATGCTGCCACAAACCTTATTCATTTAGTGTACCAACACAGGATTCTCTAACACACAGACTCAAAGTCAAGAATTGCCTAACTGAGAATATTCAAACTGTCATAAATAGATTTACGGAACTATTAAAGCTTCTTTCAAATCTTCTTCCAGAATATATTAATGTCCTGATTTCAGCTGAGGTAGAGTTCATTTCTTCTAGGTGGCTGGTACATTGTTGTTTTGTGGAGAACAAAGGGTAACACTGTGATAACAGAAGGGTAACACTGTAGATAACACCAGTATTATGGTTTTAAATATGGTTTTGCTAAACCATATTTAGCCTAAATCAAGGACTTTTTTTTCCTTTTTTTTTTTCTGTGGGTGGGTGAGTGGGTCTCATGCTCTGTCAGGAGTACACAAGAGAAAAATGTGAAAGAGCATAGCCAGGACATGTGGCCCAAATGTCATATCCAGTTTATAAACTAGAGGTGCTACCCAGAAGGGAGGCAGACCTGGGTTCAAGAACATCGTGCATCAGTCAGAGGGTGGTGAGCAATTGTATCGTGCTTCACTTTTTTGGGGCTTATTCTTTCCCTTTTTATTATCATTATTATTTATATTTACTACTATTAATATTATATTCCATTTTGTTTTCAATTATTAAACTCTTCTTACCTCAACCTGCCGGTTTTACTTCTGATTTTTCTTCCTATTCCATTGTGGTGGAGAGGAGAGGTGAAATTGAGAAAGCAGCTGTGTGGTGCTTACTTGCCAGCTGGGCTTAAACCACGACAGCTATCTCTTGCGAGGTGTATTAATATTTACCTACCTCTCCAGGATGTTGTGGGAGTTAAATAATTACATATCAGTAAGGTACTTTGAGATCATCAGATAAAATATGATGTTTGAGTACCAGATATTATTCACTGTTATGATTCATCCCATGCCTTTATTACTTCAAGTTATAGACTCTCTAAAATTAGGATCTGAATGTTCTTCAGGAGTTATTGAAGTTTGTAACTAGTGACTCAAATGTTCCACCCTTGTGTCTTGCAAGTTGTCTTTGCCTTCATACCAACTGAACAGCAGAAAAAAATCATTTTGTAAATGATCTTCTCTCATCTTATTTTTAATTCTTTGAAAACAGAAATTCCTTCACACACAGGCGCTAAGATCTTTCAATGTTTGAATTTAAACAGCAGTATACCAAAACCATATTTATGACAAGACAAAGATGTAGAGGTTTGTAAGACCATATACACTACTAGCTTTGTGAAAATCATCCAAAAAAGTGCCAGTTTGTCAAACCACAGCATCAGAGCTGGTTCAGACGGAAAGCAGTAAACATATGGAAAGTCGTGTGTGTTCTCTGTGTTTTCCATTACACCTACTTCTACAAGGATTTGTCCATTTGCTTTCTGCAATTATTTGACATGAGAGTTACCTAGAACAGTACCACCACCAAAGGCACAAGACGTGCCGTAATGAGCACTTAGCTCCTTTTGTACAATTTATGCTTATGGTCATAGGTACAGCAGTTTTCCCATTCTCATCCAGGAAGTGTACTAATTTTAGGTAAAGCAGTTCTTTTATTTCTGAAGCTCTACTGACTGTCATTTCTTATTGATTCATTCCTTGTTAGAGGGGAGAGAAAAAAATTTAAAACCCCAACAAATTCCCCATTGTAGCAGGATGTATTTGAACTATTGCAATGCAGGAAAAAATCCAATTTTCATAAGAACCTTATCAGAGGGTTTTAGATTATTTTTCTTGTCTGGTATCTCATCTGAATTATGTCAAGATTGACATTTTTTGTGATATTCAAAGATATGCTATACATCCCTACAGATGAGAACAAGTTTTCATTAACTCATTTCTTTAATTAGATATAGGTAATTAAAAATATATTTTATGAAATAAATACATTTATCAGCTTGATAGAGAAGAAAATTCAAAAACCAATATGGTCTAGTTTAAATCGTCAGAGGGAAGATAAGACTTCTGCTGAAAGTTGGTAAGTAGTAAAAGTGCCCGTAAAAGTAATAGGAAAGAGACTTCTACATTTATGATAGCATTGTAAAAATCTTGAAACTGTAAAACATAAACATATCAAACTTTGGCATACATTGCAATGCATTTAGAGAGTCATTTTATAAGAGAAATGAAGAGAGAAGTATCAAAGTAATGGAACATGCTGTGAGGAGTCACTTCAGATTGAATTCAGCCATTTTAGTTTGCCTCAGCTCTGGTTATCAGGGCTGTCAGAGGCATGTGGGGGAAGGGAGGGACACCTGCCACTTGCAGGAGGCAGCCAGGAGTGGGAGAAGCCTTGTCTCTGGGGAGACTTGGCCTGGCAGTTCCCCACACGAGGCAGGCACCAGGAGACACCGGAGGGACTTCTCCGACCGGGTCACAAAGAGCTCGCCACCCATGGACGGCACAGGAAGGTTGGACCGGACCAGCGGCTCCCTGTTAGTGGGCAGCTTCGGGAGGGGCCAGGGGGGTATGAAGCCCGACTGCGTTGCTGTTCGGGGGGGCTCGCTGCTATCTGCTGCTCGCTGGGGTTTGTTACTGTTTGTTTGCTGGCCTGCTCGCCCCTCCTTGGCCCTGGCCCCTGCCCGCCGGCCCTCTGGCTCTCCTGCCCTCGCCGGAGAACCCAGCCGTCACTGCCCGCTGTGCCCCCGCTCTGCCCGCTCCCCGCGGCCCTGCCCAGCATCCCGGCCTCCCGTCCGAGCTCACCGCGTGTCCGTGTGGGCCGCGGGAGCCGCGCCCGTGGGAGCCACATCCCTCCGGGAGCCGCGCAGGCTCGGCGGGGCCCAGCCCGGCCCCAGGCAGGCAGCGAGCGCAGCCTCCCCTGGGTGCCAACAGCACTGCCCTCACTGCCTGCGGTAATGCCCTCTGCTGCCCTCTGGCCCCTCTCTCTCCTCTCCCCCAGGCCTTCTCCAGCTTTCTTCCTTCTTTTCTGTCTCTCCCAGCCCTCTTTCGCTCGAGCAACTCCTTTTCCTTCTTGTTTTCATTACAATAAGCAGTTCTCAGATACAAAGTTTGCCTCGTTTGGCTTCATTTTGTTCCCCACCGTCCATTTTTAAAAGAACTCCTCGCAGTTCCCCACAGTGGAATGCAACACGTCTCCAAATTTCCTCCTCTTGTGAAGCATCCTCCTTTAATACCATGTATATGTAGATTTCCAGTTCTCCCATAACACAAAAAATTAACAATTTATTGACAGCAGCTCTGTTCTGCCTTTTGCTAGATGTAAAAGCAGAAAGTCTATAGTGAATAATCAACCTCTTGCCGGTACTTATGCCAGAGCTCATTGACGAGAATTGCTGCAAATGTTCACAAAACTCATAAAACTCCCATCATGCTTGAAGCTGACCGTGTTTTATTTGAATAACCTTAGATGACATATTGAATGTAGATCTGATTGAGTATAATGAGTCAAGCAGTTCCTGAACTCAGTCAGTTTACTAGAAATTTGATTTTCTTATTATTGTTCACAGCAGTAATCATATGAAGAACAAGAAATGCAGCAGAAAACTTAAGGTTTGAAAACCACATAGGAGCTTGTGTATAATACTACTATTCTTGAAATAATCACATGCCCAGATTGTGTTATTTCCTGTGATCACAGCTAGTTAGATATTTAAGCAGGCATTTCTACATACAGCAATAAGATTTGCAATAGCCAAGGGAAATGCACAGTTTGGCAACTCTAAGTAGATATTCAGCTCTGTACTGGTGGGTACTATATTCCCCATAAATCTTAGTTCTATATTTTAAAGCTCCAAATCCAAACTGTTGACTTAAAAATATGACTATCCCCACTTAATATTCAGAAATTGTTTTTGCTTTGTCTCATTTGCAGTATAAATATTGTGGCTTAGGAGGATCTTGGATTCTAATGGTTTTAAGTCTTTTAAAGGGATTTTGTTAAAGCTGCTGCAAGTGATAAAATGTCTGGTCTACCATTTTTTATTGAAAATTTCATGAACACCCACATTACTCAGGCAAGCTAATTTATGTTCTTGGCAGAACTCAACATGTATTTTGGAATACATTTTTGCACATCCCACTTTAACTGGGTTTATGAGCAGATATTTACAGTAAAGTGCTTCTTGTTCCACAAAGGCACATGATGTACTGTGGAGAATTATTGGTATTGGAGGACACCACCTGAAAAATTCAAGACATAGGTATTTCTTCCATCACTCAGAGCATACATGCAAATAAGATTGCCATAAACATATGTCTATACATTAAAGGTACAAGAAACCATCATTTCTTGATTCCATACCTAAATAATAAAACACTGCTTGCCAAAACTAAGCTTTTCTACTTTTTTGCATAAACTGATGACTAAATTTTTAGTAAACAAATATTTTTTTGAATAGTAAAGAAATACAAAGAAATATAGAAAGATATACAGAATATATAGAAAGATATACAAAGAAAAGTTGAAGGCAACAGAAATTAGATAAACACAAGAAGTATCCCATAAACATTATATGAGTTTATAATAAAATCAATAACTTTGCAGTAATTTACCACAAGACTAACACTTAACATGACATTGTTACAAAATTAGGCCAGATCTCTGTAAAATTCTCTGATTTACCCATTATTGTGAATGATAATCCTTCCAACACTGCCACATTAGGGATTTCAATTTTCCAGTACTGAATTCACAGAATAAAAAGTGGTTTTGACTTGAAAAGAATTAATTTCTTTAGTGTGAGCAAAATATGGAATATCCATCTTTTTAACAGTTTAAAGTCCTTGGAAAAGTAGCTAGAGCTACAAAACTAAATTAACATCAGGAGGGAGGAAGATTTTCCTAGTGCTCATTCAATCTCATTGGATTTTAATTTCAAACTCCAGATTATTTAAAATGAAATCATGAAAAATAGTTCCAAATCACAGATGTTTTATTGAACTAACTTAGATTGCAAATGAATTTGCCTCCTGATAAGTTATCTGCATAAAATTATACATGGTCAGTAGCAGCAGTATTCACATTAGAAACCTCCATTCCATTCCTCTTACCCCAAAATATCTGAAAGAGTGTTTACCAGAAATTACACTTCATGAAGTCACATTTTAGTGTCCAAGGTTATGCAGCCTCTAACTTTTTTTATGAAAGAAGTGAAAAAGAGGAGAAACTGCCCCACCTTAATAGGTGTTTTGGGGTTTTGTATCCAATAAGAACTGTAATTGAATTCATATAAACCTTGGGAAGAATAACTGCAGACATAGAGTTTGAACTTGTACTTACATCTCAAGGAAGTGTTCTCTGACTCTTTGTGGGGAATATTCTGGATATTCAGCTCACTGGTCAAGATATCCATCAAAGAAATATAATTTTAACTACTTTTGTTGGTGTGTTATCAGCAGGCTTAATACATTTTCCTAGAGGCTTTTCTATAATTTTGCTTTAGGTAAAATATGTTCATGTGTAATCCCTCTGTATAAATCAATATAATCCATCTGCATAATTCAGGTTCATCACCCCTCCAAGACAAGATAACTCAATATTTAAATATTGATATGGCCAGCTTCCTCTAAACATGTTGCATCAGCCTATAAAATGAAAGAATAAGGTAAGGGGCTTTTAGTAAAGCGAAAGTGATCCTGCTCATAAAGTCTCTTGTTAAATGGTTGTGGAAGCTTTTTCTATAAATTCTTCTTCATTAAATATGAATTAGAGCTCTTTAAATTATGATGGTTTGAAAATCAGACAAGATTAGCTTTACTCTGCTGCTGTATATCCACAGGCAATATAAATTTATTTTAAAGCTAATTTAAAAAATTAAATTGGCAAAGCAGATCTGTGATGATCTGTTCCTATGCTATGTAATTAAAAGCATGTTGCACTGAATCCAGGAAAGGCTCTTTCCCAGAATACCTGGAAAACATTTTTTTTTCTACTTTGAAGCATCTGGGTGTCAGAGCCATTAATCACATATAGCTGGGCATTGGTCTGACCTGTTCTGCTTCTCCTTTCAGGTAATTCATTTGATCTATTGACACTATTTAGGGTCTCCCAAGAGAAAAACTTTTGAAAGAGCACAGCCCAAAGAGGGAGAAGCTCACCATTTCCAGGGCAGATTATTATATTAGGGGAACATACTAGGAAAGGCAGGGTTACTGGTAGTCTGCAATAATACCCTGATGTAATTCAAAAACGACAAGGCACTCAGCACCCTGCACAGGATATTTTTCCTAAGACTTGACACAAAATTGGGACCCTAGACACTAACATGATTTATAACTCTCCGAGAAAAATATCATACACCAAACTGCTGGCAAATATTTGTTTTTCAGTGGTAACTGTCACAACAAATATATCTGATGTATTAAACCAGGTTTTTAGACACTGGGCACCTACATTACTATGAGTTTTCATGGCAAATACATGTGCCTCATTAATGTTACATTTCAGCATAATTCATAGCATAGTACTAGGTCATGCTTTTCCTGAGCTGCATTGCATATAAAGAGACATCATTAAAGAACATTTTTAGATTGTTTTACACTTTCCAACACTCAGAAGATAAATCCTTTAGACAAGCCTATCATTTCCCAATTTTTCCTGGGTCAAAATGAAAATGATTCATATGCCAATCATTTCATCTTGGGACCTATAACACAATAACATATTATCAAACATGACATCAGAGTTGATGGGAGGGAAAATATCATGCCATATTGACATTATTATTTTAAACATTCCTTGCTCTCAGCAAAGTGGCATAAAATGATTTATTTTCCATTTGCATCTAAAAGGGAAATTGACTTTTGAGGCACAGTGTACTAACAAGTCATATCTCTTTCTAGGTGTATGTCAACTTAAATGTCAAAAAAATAGCTTTCTTTTCTTGGTTTATTTATGCTAACAGTTCCTTGAGTTTTGTCAAAGAATAAAATATTCTGGTAAGTTATCAAAGAATAAATATTCTGGTAAGTTATGTATTTTGGCTTAATAACAGAAGAGCATTTTTTTCTACACTTAAACATTTTTCATTCTATTTTGAATAGGTAGAATTTAATGCAAATTTCTGTCCACATTTTCAGGCAACTCTGTTCAGGAAATGAAAAATGTGTCCTACAGTGTCCAACTCTGTATAATACAATCACAGAAAGGCAGTTGTGGGAAGTTATGCAAAAAATGTACAGTAATAAACTCCAACACAGCCGATTTATCAGGAGTTATTAAAACACCTTTATATACACAGTTTTGAGAAACAGTAAGGAAAGGAAGGAATGAAACTTCCTAATTTTAAGTCTTCTCCAGGAAGATATATTCAAATATAATATGTATGAAGAAGGCAATAAAAGGGAAGTTGCAGAGTACTTTTCTGTCTGACATTGAATGTCACAGAATTTCCTGTCAACAATGGAGTCAGTATCACCTGAGTGATATATTGGTGACCAGATATTTAGAACTGGACAATTGGAGCTATTTGGGATCAAAATAAATGTTTAAAACCAGGCTGTACAGAGCAGGGGATCAAAAGTTTGTAAGGGAGTTCCTGTGTAACTCTGAAATTCCTCTCTTCTTAGCCTTCTTTTCTGATGATTTCCAGCTCATGTCACTAAATTCTTTTTCTTCAGGCTTTTAAAAATGAGAGTTTGAAGAATAGAGCAATCCTGAAAGAGAGAAAGAAATATAGGTTTCTTTCAGTTGTCTGGAATATTGATTCCGTATTGAATTTTACTGTCACACTCTAGTTCTCTTCGAGGTACTCATTTCATTCTATATTTAAATTAGAAAAAAGGCACTGAGAATAAACATACTGAAGGTGAAGTCATGTTCAATAAAATTCAGAGACTTATTGTTTAACTTCAAGAGAAAGGAAATTTTTTCCTGAAACTTGGATTAATATGTTTGTGAAAATGGAAATGTAAAAGAATAACATGTAATTCTACACTACTAGTAAAACAAACTAAATTTCCTCGGGCTAGCAATAATTTACATAGAATAGCTTGACAAACAATTGATTAGAAAACCTGTGAGGTTTTTTTCTTTCTTTAATATTTATGTTTAACTCTGTATCACTAGGATTAAGTATTGCCAAAATCTCAGCTGAGATGCTTGGTTGAGAGGACTCTCAGTTGAGTTATTTTACAAGCAGCTGAGAGCCACTCTGCAGAGGGACACACTGAGATTTATTTTATGAACAGAGTAGTATTTGCAACACAATGTCAAATTGCCTACCAAGCCAAGCACAATAGCCTTGGTCCCACAGTACTCAGGAACTGCTGCTTAGGATAAAGGGAGGAGCCCATGCCAGAAAACCAAACAT
>VZRF01006260.1:289833-300375 GCA_013396875.1 Vireo altiloquus
AATTAACTAATAATTCTAAGTCACGGAATGTGAGTGTTCATGTCTCAGGACCCGATCCAGAAAAGCTCTTAAGCATAAGCTTAACTTTTCCCGTGCTCTTAAGTGATTTGTTGGATTTGGGCCCTGAAACACATAACTGCAAATCTTAGTCATCTGATGAAAACAGCAATTCTAATTGCTGTGTTAGTCAATGTTTTCTATTTTTGTAAAGGGTGCAGAAAGAAATTTATGTCAGTCATACAAATATGGGACTTTTGGGGGGCTTTGAGGGGGGCTAAATTATTTTTAGTGTTAAAATTAANAGAACAAGAGTTCTGCTTAAGTTAGCAAACCCGGAAGTACACATAACCTTAGTAGGCTCTTAAAATATATAGACATAAAGAACAAAGATTCTCAGTGCCAGAAATAAATACAAATGAGCAGATCTTGTCCTATGTGTATGTAAGGTGAAATTAAATTTAAAGTACTTCCTCAATAGTGCTGCAATTGAAAAGAACACTTACTTCAATTGTTTGTGGTAATGCATTGCTATGTACTGTATGTTTAAGAGTATCTTTTACTATATATTTTATTTTACTCTCTGTTTCGCTATAAGTAAACCAACTGCACATCCTGTATTTGAAATGTATGTCTGTACTTCTGCTATGTAGAACATTATGTTTAACACTGTCAGGACCACTGACTCCAGAGAACAATCAGAATTAGGCATGTTTTCTATAGTGCTTTGTAAAGATGAAGTTAGTCAGCAGGTACAGGAGGTTCTATTTTAACTTATTCTATTTTAACCCAACTTTCTATCAAAAATCCTAGTAGCACCTTACTTCCTTTCTTCATGATTGTCTAAATCTTGGAGTGACATTTCAAAGGCAGGCACATTCTTTTCTGATTTAAATATTTTAGTGTCCAGTATGCTTGCTCCCTCCTGCTGCTTGTCATTGCACTCCAGGGTCTTGCCTCACTTTACTTCTGAATTGTATTGCATAGGAACAATCTGAGCAGTGATTTTCGGGTTTCTTCAATCAGCTGAGCTGATTCCATAAGCAGAAGAGACTACAGAAGATGATGTGACTTATTCCAAGGCAGAAGAACCTCTCTACAACTTTATATGCTTCAAAAGGCACTCCTCTATGTATTGAGCAGTTGCCCTCTGTCTACAAGTTACTGTAAAAAGTGTTCTAACTGAGTTTTCCCTCCAAACAGAACAGTAATGTACATGCTGGGAATTCTTGAACATTTATTTCTGGATCCTGGAATTGATTTGACTTTAAGAAATTTGTTTATTTTGCTCATTTGCAATGTAACAAGAGAAATCAGGCCAGGATCTGAGAGAGATCGAAGATGAACATACTCCTAGAGTTTATTCTGTCATGTCTAAACTCTTAATATTAACAGCCAAGGAGCTGTTGCATTTTCTTTTGTTTAACATTATTTATATTCCTTCTCCACCACATTACAGTAAAATATGTCCTAAGGGCAACCATTTTTTGAGATCTGAGGATTCAGTCTGCTACGCCGCTCCTTCTCCATAACCTACAGTGAATACACTGCCTGATGGGAGCCTGAATAATGAGTGAGGACAGCAAATGTAGGCCACAACACTCTTAAATCCCTTTTAATTTTATGGCTCAGAAAATAGCTAGACTGTAATCTACTTGACATTGTATTAAAGTCCTGCATCAAGTGTAAACTTTCAGGTTTGGAATAGCATAATTCAGAAATAAAAATCACACAGCTTATCGAAGGAGCCAAAGAGGGATGTACAGATATATGAAAATCATATATATGCATAAATAAACATATACACACACACATAACTTATATATGCATATATATACACATATATTTATGTGTTTATGTATGAATGTAGGACAGAGGCAGTTGCACTGTCAAGATAGAAATAAAATCCCTATGTTTAGAGGAAGACAGTTTGCAGGAGACTACTTTTAGGAGTCATAAGTACATAAGTACATCTTCAGTCTGCCCTTTCTTTTTGCAGTCTATGGAGCCAGTATGTCCAACTTAAAGGAGCAGGAAAAAATGAGTCATAGAACAAGCTTTTCTGAGAGATGCAGTGATATTTTAGAATACAGGTATGCTAATACTTCATCTGGAAAACAATCTGAGGAAAAGGCTGGAAGGTACTCATGGGAAGCAAAGCTATGTGAAAAGCAATAGCTCACAGGAGAATTTTACTTTCCTATTGTCCTCTTGAAACTACAGAGGAGGAAATAGATTGTCAAATGTCCTCACAAATCTCATGAAATACAGAATGCCTCACATCTCACAAGAGATTGCACAAAAGACAGAATAATCCTGTGGTTCATGCAGTGAGGTCTAAGGCAAACCTGCCTCTGTCTGTTCATGTCTTCTACAGTCAACAAGTACAGAGAGAGGTGAGCATAGAACCAAACAGGTTTCTGAGCAAAAGAGAAAAACAGAGGTGACGTTTGTTTTTCTCCACATGATGTTGTTGACATACCATGTGCCACGCTTTAAAGAAATTGTTCCCAATGCCAAATGTTTTCCTTCTTACAAAATAAAAATTAATCCTAGCAGACTGTTTTCTTCTCAGTTTTCTTTCTCAAATCTGTAATGTTTACAGACAAGTCAACACAATGATCACTTCCCGTAAAAATGGGAGATTTTTTGCTCCTCTTCATTACTCCAATTACCCAGCTGGGATCTTTGCTGGGCTCTTTCAGCAGTCATCAGGTATATTCTTCATGGATCCTTCTCTCTTATGCAATCATCTCGTTTTGAAAGACATGGCTAATATGATCTCAACCCATAATCACTCTTCAAATACATTTTCACCTGTATTATTTCAAACAGCAAATTATCTTGATCTTTCTATATAAACATTGACAATATATTGGATTTTGGGAGTATTTGTATTTTTTGATTATGTTTTCCAGTGGGATTGCTGAAGGTTAATGCTTTAAAGTCTATTTTATATAGAAGTTCCTAGTATGTCATTTTCACAAATATTTTTTCCAGCAATCTCATATAGAAAATATTGCAATTGTCAGGGAGGGGATATTAAAACAAACAAGTTTTTTTAAATACCTGATGAAAAGCCATAAGGATACTTCTCATTGCATTTTCCCAGAATTTATTTCATAAGCACTGCTTTGTGCTTACAAAGCTCTCCACAGGATCTGGAGTCTAGCATGACTTCAGGAATGGAAAATATTTTGTAGTCTCAAACCATCTCATTCATCTCAAGGATGTCCTTTACACCAGAAATCAACAGGTAAAATAATAATATTGTAATTTAGGCTTTGTAAGTGACACCACTTCATCTCTAAAAATATTTGAATAAAACTTGTGGTTAAAGACACTAAATAAGAGTTAAACTGTAAATTATAAAGTTTTTAACACATTTTAAATGGTAAAAGAAATCATACATTACGTAAAGCGTGTTCATCAAAGGATAGTAGGACTACACAGCAATATTTGTTTCTATGGAAAGGAGATGACCAAACGAGTATTTTACTGGTGTTTGTAAAAAATTATTTTCAACTTATTATTGGACAAAAGCACTTTCACCTTTAGAATAGAATATGTATTTATGAATAGTCTCTGTTTGTAGTACAGGTGTTACCTTTGTAGCCACAGATACAGATTCCAAACATTACTGAACTAGAAAAGTGTTGAGGGACTTTTCTGGTGGTGCTGATTTCAATAGAGAGAGCTCAGCATCTTGTTGGACTTCACACAAAACCTGATGAAATATCAAGATGACTTCATTATCTAATTCTTAAGCAAGGCATTTTCCTGGAATTTTCCTGTGAAATATGCTTATAACTTTGTACAGGCGTTTGGTAAATTAAGCTTCTTTTGTTCTCTTTATACTAGCTTTGGGAAAAAGCTCTGGCTCTGTTTCAATCTGCACCCCAACAAGACCCACATTCTGATTGTTAAAGAGAATTACAACGTCTCTCATGCTTATTTTCGTTACTCTTTTTCGCTCTGCCCACGAGGTCATGCATCATACATTAGTGACTGAGTCTAGTCCAAAACAGATAGGGAGCTGGCACACCAGGAGACTGGAGCTGTGTGTTCTCACCTTAGGCATGACTGTTAATCTAGCCTGACTATTAAAAACCACTGTTCTTGTTAAGTTCATTAACAAGGAATGTAAGGGAGCTTCACCTACTACAAAAGGCTTTGTAGCCCATAGATAAGCTAGAACTTTCCAACTCCTACCCCTTGGGAGCACTTCAGAGCAGTGGCAATTCAAAAACGTACGAAGACAAGTTATTCCCTGCTAAGCCTTAGTTTAAAATTCAGGCATGATGTGCTCTGAATTGCTTTCAGCTCATTCAAATTTTTGTCAGATTCCAGAAGTTGTATCTATTTATTATTATCAATGGCAATTATAATAATAATAAATATAATTATTTATTATTAGCAATGGAGAGCACTCAAAATTATTGATGGCCTTTGAACACTAGGAAGGACTAGGAGTTGTAAGACAATGGGTAAGTTTCTTCACAGATTCATTAAACTATTAAAATTGTTAATCAGGAAAGACAATTAGAGTTCTCTCCCTAGAAAATATTCACCAAAAAAAGAAGAGATGAAGTGTTTTTGGAAATTGCCCAATCCAGACCAGTACTATGACTTTCAAATATGAAAAGGACATTGGAAAGGTAAGTTAAAAATAAATCAAAGAAAAGATCACAAGACACCAGATTTGTAGTCTGCCTACGAAAAAATCCTCTCACTCACAGTTACACTGTACACATCACAGAAAAAGTCCCTCTCATGGCCTAGAATTCAGAACAGTTAGGAAGAAAGGACGTACAGCTGCCAAGAACAGAAAAAAGCTTGACTGGCTGAGGAATAAGAGAGTCCCCCCTGATGGCAGCAGCCCCCAGCACGGCCCTGCAGGGCTGTCTCAGAGAGTCAGAGCTCAGTGCTGAGCTCGCTGCAAGCAGCCCGGCCCTCCCCACGCTGTGGGGCTCTGTGAAACGAAACCCAGACCTTTCCAGGGGCTGAATGGAGCGGGTCAAGTCAGAAAACCAGGCACATGCTGGGGGTGGTGTTTTGCTGCACATTCAGACAGCAGCACACATTTGCTTTCACAGGTTAGGAAGAAATTTCTGAGATTTCAAGTTAAGTTTGTTGTATGGAAGAATGCAATGCACTTAAATCCTCACGTCACAATGAATGGCCATATTTTTCGCTTGAGTATACACATTTTCCTTTGAGGTACCAATGAAGGGCCGGTTCCTTAATGTCTGCCAGTCCTACAATTTTAGTACATTAAATTTATTGCCAGTACACTTCTGTGAATATGGGGAAAAAATGTGCAAGTGTACAAATGACATTGCAAATTAATTACTGCAAATAAACTAATTAACTGTTTCTGTCAGCAGTGGAAAAACTTTTATATCCAGCCTGTATATTCATATTATTAAGATCACAGTTACACAAGTTTATTTTTCCTAAGAATAGGGAAGAGGAAAACTCTTTTAAAAAGTGTGACTATAAATTTGAAATATTATCGCTTGAGAAGCTTTTAATGTGTAACTATGAGAACCTGGGAAAGATTTTTTTGTCTAATTAAAAATTTTTGCACCTGCTATTTAGATAATTGCTATGATTTGCTCTGATTAGAGGTGATACCTAGCGCATCCATCATTCCCAAGATCAGACATTTGTCTGGCATTAGTATCTGAGATTTTGGTAGGTGATTTAGGAGGTTTACGTAACAATAACCTATGGTCTGGCATGATTTATTGTTTTGTGATATAGCATTTTTAAACCTGAGCCTTTTAGAATGCAATTTTTTTGGTATGCTTATCCTATATGTTAAACTTATTCTTTAAATCATTTTATATTTTTATGGGAGCCATGCTTTCTTTCTTCGTCTATAAAATCCCCACCGCCTATATGATGTTTACTACACAATTGTATTTGTATCTAATGTCTCCCTCTGCTCCCCTATAAAACTGCATATGTTTGAGTGGAATGCTGGCAGAAAGCAAGTCTCCTTGTGAACCAGACTGTAACTCAAATGAACATTTATCCCAGAACAATTACATGAGAAAACTAATTCTGTAATGAAGAGTAAAAGTTATTTATTATAGCTTCATGACGGTTGAGTTAATATAAGTGGAAAAGGTGTTCAAGTTTAAAGAAATGAACCATTAAAAAGTAAATTAGAAAAAAATTATTTATCAAGGCTGTTTTCTAATATTTGTCCTTCATCTTATCAGGGTCCATTTGACATATAGGACCACCAAAGTTGAGCCACAAAACATTTTAAAAACTAAATTAAATTAATAAAAATAAAACAAACTCTCCTTTTGTTTAAAGAAGCTGGTTTTTTAATAATTAGTCTCAGGACAAGATTATACACTTAGGAAAACAAATATTTTAAAAAATACAAACCCTTGCTACTGCCTTGTTGATCAAATAAGAGAACAATATGGAGTAGAAAACAAATTTTTTAATTTATTTTATTAACCAACAGCCAAATATCACTGGGGATATGCCTGGATATACACATCATTAAAAAAAAAGAAAAAAAATTGCTCTGCAGTAATGAAATTCCTAAAGAGTTTGTGATGCATAATTTGGGATTAAAAGAAGATACTACCTGTAATTGAGCTATAGTATTAGCTTTCCCTGTTAGAGAGAGACTACAATTATAAACTGCCATATTTTTAAAGAAAAATGTTATAAAACCTACTTTGTGGATACGACTGTAGCTTTTGGCTGTCTGTAACAGATGGATATGGCCCAAGAAACAAAGTGTTTGGAAGGGCTGAGAGAAGACACTTGGTAGTCCCATCAAAAACTTGTCAGTTAACACTATTTCTTGGCATCATGGAAATTTCCTGGCAATATTAAGACTGTAAGAAAGATAAATCTTATTTCCCCTCTGTAAGCAGAAATTGGGAAGAAAAATAGGCGACACTTTTCTGTGTGCTTCTCTTTGAACACTCCAGTTTGGAGTGCTACAACAAATCTACTAAGGCTTCCAAATGCTACAAAAAGTAGTGCGAAGGACTGGAGGCAATGTGTGTCCATAGTCTGGAGCAGTACTGGTGATATCTGCTGCTCCTCTGGCCAGCCTCCACAGCAATATTCCCTGCATGCTGTGGATGATAACCACTGCTGGTGATGAGAACAAGGTATTGGGACAATCCTCAACAACTTGAGGGAAATCCTGGAAAAGGCACATGAATGAGTGGATAGGAAGGACACTGAAATGTGATGGTGGTGGATTTTTTGGATGAGACAGGTTGGGAACAAGGAATGTTTTATTGATTTCTAAAGGAAAAAAGTAGAGAACTTACAGTTTTGATAGCAGAAATTATTTTCTTCTATGTTCAGAAAAGGAAAGAACATTTTCTCTTTTTTTATTACAGTTATTAAGTTTAACTTTCCATTGATTTTTAAGAAGAAACCCTATTTTACTGTACTTCCAAATGGGCCTCGATTCTCCAGGGATCTTTTCTGAGACAATCTAGCAACCGTAAATATCTTTGACTTTTTAATGCATCACAATATCAATAATTTAAAAGGTTATTCTAGAAGAACTTTAAATATGCTCTACTGGTTTTAATGTTACAACACAATAGCCTTTCCTGCAATAAAATATTTGTGCATATGTTCCACCAGATATCTTTATTGAGCTATTTACTTAATGCTAAGACTTTTTTCTTTGTAAACCTTTTTATTTTCATCTTTCANCAAAATTTCCTTCAAAAGAAAAAGTGCTTTTGAGGGGAAAGCACAGTGTGTAACTGGGACATTGCATAAGATGTCATATAGTACAGCAAGGCCAGCCTTTCCTCATGTTGCTTCATATATTTTCAGTGGAGTAAGACAGAAGTATTTTCTCATTAAGAAAAACTAAACACACAAGATTTTCCTTTTTTACACTCAATAATTTTTGTATTTTCTCAGATGTAAAAGATGCAAAAAAAAATTAATAGTATGTAAAAAAGAAAAGCACACATAGGTCAAACAAGGTAATTTAAGTAATATTTATGTATAATTAAAAACCATATTTATACACTATTATACTCTAATAGTAGACACTCTTATTTCTAGAGTAAGGTGTCTGGGATATATAAAGACTAAGACAGGCAAACAGAAAACTGATTTGGAGTTTTTTACTAGCATTTTCCTCTGTGTTACGCAGCTGTTTTCTTTCTATGATTTGTTGTTTAAATAAAAATTAAGGAATCTCATGTGAATATGGGTACTTTTTCATCAAAATATATTTGAAAATTTTCATTCTTCTTTTTGCAGGAAAGCACTTTACTCCAGCAGTGGAAAAAACAATTATTTAAGGAGAGTAGCACCTCTACATTCATTCTCTTTCCCCTCGTCCTTCCTTGCCCAATGCAATCCACCTTTATTAATTTCTACAAGCCTCACAAGGTCTCTGGGGCCAGAAGGCAGAAGAAAACAGTGCAAGTGCTGCGCTTCTGGCTAGGGGCTGGGATGTCCTCTCCACTTTCTTTTAAACCTAAATAAGGGCCTATAGGAGACAATCACCTTGGTGAGCAGTGATTTCACTTCTAAAACCTAGAAAAGAGTTCTAGTATGTCTCACTAACCACTTTATACAGCATTTCTTAATGTAGTCTATGTTTGAGACTCCTAGGTACCTTAAGAATTAACAAAATCCATTAAAAGTATAAAAAGAAATTGGATGTAGATTTTCTTCTTTAAATTCACTTTGAAGTTCACCCTTTCTCTTGCAAAAATGTATTTTTATCATACTTTTCCTACTTTAGCAGTTGCTTTTAAAGTACATTTTTATGAGTAAACATTTAAAATATTATCTTAAAAAAAAAAACCATGCAAAATAGAAGCTGTTTATGTAGCTAAAGAGTTCTTTAAAAAAGAAACCTTCATGCTGTGAGGCATAGCTGCAAAGGAAATTTCAAAATATTTCCATAAAGCTATGATCAGTATATAAAGATATCAAAAAAAGACTCATTTTTATCTTTATCCTGGTAAAGGATAGTATTACATTTTTTCTGTCAACTAAAGTGAATACTGAGCATGAAAATCACAAGCAGCAATTTACTCCAAGGTAAATTTCCAAGTAACAGAAGCACTATTTAAAATGTATTTTCTTAATAAATTTCTGGGTGTACAATAATAGGAAATTCTGTTTATGTCAGAGCAAGTCATAATGTTTTTCTCAGAGACAGCTATAAGGGGCATAGGAACTTTTCATTTTTTTTCAGGTTTTTTAGCACCTGCAACTTTAGCAATTTTTTTTTCCACTTAATGGGCCGAGGTTCTTTAATATTGTAATATATCTCTGATAGTCCATGGATTTGTGACATAATGAGGAATGAAAAGCCACACTGCAGAGGAGATCATCCTGTGGTCAAAGGGGAGAAGAGTGAATGGAAGCCCATTAAATACACTAGAATTTCAGCGATGAGAAGTTGAGGTAAGGTAGGGTTGTTTTAGTCACCCAGATGAGGGGGTACTCACTGTTAATGGACAATGAACGCTTCATAGCATTGTTATCTGCTCCCAGCTCTTGCCACAATCTAAGATCACCATAAGTATTCTAGCAATGCCTGTAGAGACGTCTCAAAGAAATTTATTTCCTCATCAACATGCTCTGAAAATTTCCTCTGTTCTCCTGGTTTCCTAGAAAAGCTCTCATGGACATTTGCTTCCCATTAAAAGAAGAACTAAGCAAAGTTTTGGGAAAAAAAAATCTGTAAGTGGGAAAAAACCTTTAATTCCTTGAGCATATGTATTTCTTATTAAAATTTACTGAAATTCTTGCTGAGTTATTGAACTATTTTACATGAGGAGAGTTATTAATACACTTCTGATAATTTTTAAGCAAGATTTTTTTTTTCAATAATTATGTACTTCACCACAAATGTAAATGAGTAATAGCAGCATTTTACATTTTGTATTGTGGAATTCTGTAACGGACCAAGCACAGGAAGGACACAAAAGTTATGTGTCAAATAAACAAAGCACAAGAGAAAGATGATTTTTGCTGGGCTTTCTTTGGGAGAGCAAAGGGAATTTTTTTGTTAGTTTTTATTTCTTTTTAGAAAGTGTTTGGGACCTAGTAAGTTTTTTAAGATATCCAGAACCAATACTATCATATTACAATGAAAATCAAATTCTACTAAATCCAATATCCATTTCTTTGCTACTTGCATCAATGAAAAAACATCTCTTGCTTTGACAAATCAATTTCAAATGTGCCTTCACCAAAAGAGCTATTTTCTCATTAATACAGCCCCCAAGTAACACATGTGCAAAAAAACCATCACAATGTATAAGGGTATTACAACAAGTTTTTATTTTATATATAAAGTTAATATTCTTTTATGTATCTATATATATATGAGACATATATCATTTCTCTGTTCATATATCTAGGAATGTTAGTATGATAGTAAAAATGTAATGAATTTAAATATGAAAGTTTTTAACATGTAAAGAACAAGTTTACTTCAAGAGCTGTAGGTTACATTGTATGTATATTCTATTCCTCACAAGATTTAGTTTTTCCAAACCTTTTAAT
>VZRF01006260.1:300537-325194 GCA_013396875.1 Vireo altiloquus
AATCTTATTTCCCCTCTGTAAGCAGAAATTGGGAAGAAAAATAGGCGACACTTTTCTGTGTGCTTCTCTTTGAACACTCCAGTTTGGAGTGCTACAACAAATCTACTAAGGCTTCCAAATGCTACAAAAAGTAGTGCGAAGGACTGGAGGCAATGTGTGTCCATAGTCTGGAGCAGTACTGGTGATATCTGCTGCTCCTCTGGCCAGCCTCCACAGCAATATTCCCTGCATGCTGTGGATGATAACCACTGCTGGTGATGAGAACAAGGTATTGGGACAATCCTCAACAACTTGAGGGAAATCCTGGAAAAGGCACATGAATGAGTGGATAGGAAGGACACTGAAATGTGATGGTGGTGGATTTTTTGGATGAGACAGGTTGGGAACAAGGAATGTTTTATTGATTTCTAAAGGAAAAAAGTAGAGAACTTACAGTTTTGATAGCAGAAATTATTTTCTTCTATGTTCAGAAAAGGAAAGAACATTTTCTCTTTTTTTATTACAGTTATTAAGTTTAACTTTCCATTGATTTTTAAGAAGAAACCCTATTTTACTGTACTTCCAAATGGGCCTCGATTCTCCAGGGATCTTTTCTGAGACAATCTAGCAACCGTAAATATCTTTGACTTTTTAATGCATCACAATATCAATAATTTAAAAGGTTATTCTAGAAGAACTTTAAATATGCTCTACTGGTTTTAATGTTACAACACAATAGCCTTTCCTGCAATAAAATATTTGTGCATATGTTCCACCAGATATCTTTATTGAGCTATTTACTTAATGCTAAGACTTTTTTCTTTGTAAACCTTTTTATTTTCATCTTTCAGTAGTCCAAACTGCTTTCATCGACTGGGAAATACATTTGCCTTCTGGGAAATTCCGCACAGTGTTTCTGAGTTCTGCACGCAATTCTAGAGTTTTATATAAAAGACTTTAATTTCCTCTCCATTTATTTCATGGTTTAGTTTGGTCAGCAATTGTGCTGCCTAAGGGATAGTTCCAAAATTGCCATTAAATAATGAGAAGGTACAGGGTTGAAGTAAGTTTCAGAACACCCTGCTAAGATTTTTGGCAAGACCTGGAACTCTACAGCTACAGAAAAACTTCATGGATCTGAGTTTTTATCTATCCCCAGATGTTCAAAGAAGACAACCTCAGAGTTTAACCTGGTAGTTATGAACATTTGAAGCTTGGTCTAGCTATCTAAATTTGTATTTCTTCACCTGCCATACAGGTAACTATTTGTTGCTATTTTAATTTCTATTATGTTTAATGGCAGAAAAATCACATAGACAGATAAATCCAAATTNATTTCTCTGTTCATATATCTAGGAAAGTTTGTAAGATAGTAAAAATGTAATGAATCTAAATATAAAATTTTTTAGCATATAAAGAACAATTTTATTTCAAGAGCTGTATGTTATATTGTAACTATATTATATTCTATCCCTCAAAACAATTATTTTTTCTAAACATTTTAATTACTTTTCAAAAGAAAAATTTTTGACATTTTTTAAGCTCTTTAGTAGAGCTTACTAGACATGGTTAAGAAACACTAAGAGCTACAGATAAAAGAATAGAAAAATGAGAATTTAATTTTGAAAAAGGAACTAGTTATTTACTATCTAAAAATTTGCACCTTCCCACGCAATAGCACTGTATAAGCCTAATGATTCCAAGAAAGGTATTATGGTGACTAGCTACAGTGGTCTTTCATTCAGTGATTAGATTTGCTTTTAAAGGTTTACTTTTGCTCTTCAGCTTGCATTATCATTGCTTTGGTTTTGCCAGTTCCCTTCTTCGGAGAATATTTCCAAAGTAAACTTATACTTCCCTGAAAGGAATTCCTGGAAATGCAGTGACATATTTCCCTGGAACAACTACTCAGAAAATTTAATAAAGCTAGAAAACATATTTCAATTTCTTTTACTCCATTTTGTTGTGATCAGCAGGATTTAATGTGTTGCCTTCTCTGTCAGGAAAAAGACACACACCACAGAGCATCGTAGGAACATATTTTTTCTTATCAATCTGGCAAAAATTCTCATTTTATGTTTTCTCTGGCAAACTACAGTTAAAAGTGACTCAGGAAAGATATGTTATTACCCTTTCATTCAGCCTTTGCCGTTCATAAGTCATTCTTTTTTCTCATTTCTTTCAGTTAAGTTTACCCACTGGCATACTCTCCTGAATGCTCAGTCTACACACATGATGCCTGTGTGACAAAAGGTGGAGGGTAGAAACTGTAATTTTCCAGCTCCAGATAGTTGATCAAGCTCTTTCCAGAATTATGGAGACATATGAATAATGAGCTTTACTTAATTTTTTTACTGTGCAAAAAATTAATTACATCTCCATCATTCATCCTTTAATTAGAAAAATAATTTTTGCATTACGTACAATCTGAAGAGGAAAATTTGCCTCCTACAGAAGTCAGTAGCCTGTTTGGCACTCATTTGAGTGATTACAAAATAGTTTGCTCCTTGATACTTTTTCTCCTCAGGATTTCTCGTTCTCAGTCTATTTTTAAATTTAATACATGATAAATTCACAAAACAAAATATTTCTTGCTCTTAGTTTACTGAGAGATTTTGCCTAACAAATTCAGTTTGCCCACCCTGGACGAGAAGATCTCATTGCACCTCTAAGCTGTAAGAATCTAAATTTTGGTATTTTTTGTAAACTAGAGTGAAATGATTAATTTCTGCCTGATTGATGTGCACTGATGAGTCCAGTCAATTGTAGCAGTCCTTACCTACTTTTCTATTCTCAGCGCTCTAGAAACCAATATAGAAAGAAAGCTGTATTTTTCTTAAAATCCAAGGCCCAAATTGCAGTTGAGAGTCAACCCAGCTGTTCTTGCAAACCAAGTATTTACTTTAAGGTGTTCATCTAATATCCCTCTATAATCAATGCAACTCCGGGAGGCAATTTCACCCACTTTAAGTCAACTGATAGAAATAAATGGACTAACCAACTCTTCCCAAGTATTGACTGGGATTCACTGAGTGCAGAACAAGTCCAGCTAGCATGGACTGTTCATGTAAAGCCTGTAACTGCATGTAAAAAAAATAGGTCACAAATCTCTAAATAATAAAATAACAAGAAATTACTATTTTTATTAATAAAAAATTGGGGTCTTTGTAGGATAAAATATTCAAAATATTGTAAATATTAAAAATTTTTTCAAAGTACGCATTTAAGAGTTTATATGCCCAAAACCATGGACATGTACAAAACTTCATCCTTTTTATTTCTATTATTTCCTATCACTACTTTTTATTAGCTCTCCTAACATTCAGTTTTGGTTTTAATTCTGTTAATGATTCCAAACATTGGAAAAATTAATATCACATCTTTTTTTGACTAGTTTCCCACCTTAACCACCTCTATGCAAATGAGTATGGCCAAGCTGAGCTTATTGTGGAGATTTCTATTTTATGTGCTACCACTCCCTTGAACTCTCAGTTCTCTCCACTTCAGGTTCACAATAGAGCACTCCTGGACTCAGCAGTCACTCACCCTCCTCCCCAAACAAGTATCTGTCGTCATTAAAGTACACCAAGCAGTACATGTTGCAAGGCCCAGGTACACACTCATGATGGAAAAGCAGTATTTACTACACTGGTTTCCAGCATACCAATATTTCTTAAGAAATTATGGCCTGTTAATTAATTAAGAAACTGTGAATTACCAGAAAAACTGTTAATCATAAGTCATATCAGCTAGGGTACCCGATAAATATTTGCTGCAGTCATAAAATCTTTACACTGTGCAAAGATCGTTCAATGTTTTCCTATACTTTCTAAGAGAAAAAAAAAATTGGTTTTTGATTTTAAAAAAAGGCCAACCTAGTGAAATCCTACCTGCAAAAGATCAATTTACTCAAAGTGATGCTTTTCTAAAAGTTAAATGACTTTCAGTTTCTTCAATATTACAAGATCATATTGAGAAACCTACTTCATTACATGTAGTAAAATTCGATTACTTCTTTTATTCCTCAGATTATTGTTGCACTTCCCCTACATGAATGACTGACTGTATGTAAGTACACAGCTTGAATGAACATACACATAATGTTGACCAAATTGAGACCAACAAAGCCCCACAGAGACAGTGACTCTGGTCCCATGTATACCATGCTTTTCTCCTTCTTTGAGGTTTCTTTTAATACATGAAAGCAAACCTCAAAAACTGAGATATTTTTAGAGATCACAAAGCACTGTTAATCAAATGCAAATATCAGAGAGCCTACATGGTTTTCCCACACCAGAAAAGAGCTAAAGGAGGGGAAGAAAAAAAAAGTGAATTTCTGTACTGTGCATTTAACTTGTCTGGGCTATATTTACTGATTTAGCTGAACACATGACCATTTACAATATTATATTACACAGCTCATCTGCAAGCACTGCTGCATTTGTCGCTTATTAAATAAGACTCTTCAATGAACTTCTAAGTGACAGATATTATTTAAGAAATCTTTTTAAATTAGTTTTGATAGTCACAGTTTCTGTCATTAGTAGGGCAGACTGACAAATTATCAATGACATGTTTATGCTACCACTGGTATTCCCTGGCAGCCAGGATATGGAAGCAGAATTTTTGGAAAACAGTATGTATACATCACAGTGGATGTTTACCATTTGGTTATTTGCACTGCATTTTGCAGTAATTAAAAGGGGGTGATGGTGGGGAGCTCCTAAATTGAGGTACTGGTTTTGTTGCAAGTTGGAAGTGCCATACATCTTCATTCTTTTCTAGGCAGCTTCTCTTTATGACAAACACTTCATTTTGTATGTCTTGAGAGGATCAAACACGGCAACACGCCATCATTTCTGAATTACAATTGGATCTGAATTGCTTTACACCTTTTTTTGGTAGAATTTCCACCTTTCTAAGACTAATTCACTGAAAAGAAGAGGGACAGAAGTTCTCTGTTGGAGGCAGCGAGGGAGCATGGTGAGAGGCAGAGTCAGCCCCAGTGCAGGGCACCAGGCATCAATACTGCACAATGCTGGCACTGCTGGTGTACTTAAATTACTGGCAGCTGATCTGCTTCCTGCTGCTTCCCGAGGAATCAGACATGCGTAACAGCTATGGGATTTACAAATGCACAACACATTTTTGCTGCCTGAGGAGTCACCAGAGGTGCATATAGCATGGATCCTCGATTTGACTCTGAGTTGCTTGTAACCTTTCTTCGAAATCACAACACTCAGGCTATTTTTAAAAAGCAGACTGAGCAAGACTCTCAGGCTATAGGAATACAGTATGTACTTTCAAGACCATGGAGCTACATCTAATTTTCTTCAACAGGGAAGAGTCTCCTGTGCTTTCTGCTCTGTCATGTTAAGTATTTCTCAGTCCACACAATGTGCAGTAATTTCCTGAAAGCTCCCTTTCCAAAATACACCACCTGCCTGATCCATATCAGCCTGATAAAAACATGGAGAGCCAAGCCAACAGCTGTTGCAAATGTGTGTAATTCCAGTGAAGTTAATGTGGCCATGAGGATTTCTGCTCCTAGACCCAGAGAACTGAACGCTTACTAAACAGAACACAAATAAAGTCTTACAATAGAGTCATAAGACCTAAAATTAGTTACTGCACAACAGTATGAGTGATAGCATGATAGCTGGAGGCAAAAGGAAGTGCAAAAGGATGGGTGTGCATTTAATGTTTGCAATCTAGTAAGTACAGTAATTGCTGTAATTATATAATGTGCTCAATATTGTGCTCTGTCTGATAGCCAAGCATCATTCTATAGCATATTTATGTAGCAGCCTTCTCTACAGCTAAAATATTTTCATACTTTAAATAAATCCCAGAAGATAAAATCTTCTCAAGACAAGCAGACCCTACAATTTGCTGCAGTCAGAAAACCACTGACCTTCAAACTCCTCCTTGCATTACATTACCCACAAGATTTTAGTTCTGCTGATGTTTTTAGTGTGTTCAGTTAGCTCTGATGGGTGTGATATTAGACCAGTTGCACTTAAGTTCTGAGATTTGAATTTTTACTGTTTGATTGTTTTCACTTGAACTCAGAATGCATCACTATGACGTAGGTGAGTAAAACAATTAAACATTAGTCCTACCTGGATTTGAAGGAGTCAAGAGAACATAGTGAATATCATCCCATTTCTATGACTAAAATTACTTAAATATGTGAGACAAAAAGATATATTATTTAAATTCTTTTCTTAGAAGACTTTGTGCTTGATGGTAAAACATGGCACTGTGGTCCTAATCTAACCGGAAATAAAGTATTTTTTCCTTTCTGTTAGGTACTCAAGTACTTCTTCCTTTTCAACACTTAAAAGTTTGTTACTTAGAAAACAAAGTCTGCATAGTTCATAGACTATAATCTGTCCCCACAGTACTCCCTAACTACAGTGTGATTACACATTTTCCAAACTTCCTGTAAATGATAAGAAAACAAAAAGCAATATGCTTAATGATGAATTCGTGTAGATATCATCCTCCAGTTTAAAAGTTTAGCCCGGAATTTTGCAAGCACAAGAGCCACAGTTACTCATTAATTATGTACCATTTTTAACATATTCATTCTCCAACGTATACACTAGAAAAGACAGAGAATAAGCCTGAACTAGTTCCTCGTGACCCAAATGTCTCCTTTCATTTTGGAAAAGTCAGGCTTGCTTCTGCTATCAAATCCAGAGATGTTAAAAAGGAAAATTATTCAGAAAGGTGATTCAACTAGAGCCAGTCAAAAGATGAAGACTTCTCAAAACAGCCTTACACTGTCAAGAGTTTCATCTGATTAATTTATCAAGGAGGTAATATAACTACATGTTAGAGGGATCTATGCAAAGAAAAGATGAAAAGATCTATCGTATTAAGGCATAAATGTATCAAATGTGAACCACAATTAGACAAAATTGAACTGCTGAATACAGGTTAGTACTGTGAACAAGTGATGGCTCTGTTAGGCATTACAATCAAGCCACTGAAAGGTTGCTTAGAACACCCACAAATGCTGGCCTTGATGTTGAAAGTCTGTTCACAGATGACTTTATATGAACTGTAAAAATACTCCCCATTCATCTATTAATCCCTGTTGATGTACTGGAGAGAGTGTAAGTGCTATTACCAGGGAAATGTGAAGAGTTGGGTCTTGCTGCCATTATAAAGAAAACCTTGAAGTGCGGAGAAATGTTCATTTCAATACTTCAGCAGTATTATAACATAAAGAATATCTGGAAACAAGAAGGGATAAAATCAACACTCCATTTTAGCAAGAAAATGTTATATAATTACTGAAGATAATGTTCTTTCCTTGAAAAGCTTAAGTTGCAAAACATTTGAAAATGCATGTTTACTTGAAAGCATTTTGTGGATAATGATTAGAAGCAGCATAAAATAAATAAATAAATAAATAAAATTTAGAAGAGTGTAAAATCTCCCAAATCTGCCCAAAGTGCAGGTATAGAGAGTGTGGTGAGCTCATCTGCTAAATGCCATTCAAATCAACATTAAAATCAGTGCAGATTGTAATACTAAACTATCCATCAAATGTAGCCCTCGGGATTTGTCATTGGAATTGATCACAATCATGACTATGTAGCACTTCTAAATTCTTTGAGAAGGCACATTTCCTTTTTTCTTTCATTTTTTAGCTGGTACATCTGAATGAGTTAATATTTATTATGTCAATTTTCTGCTTCATTGGTCAATGAAATAATATGGTGGAATATTTATTTTTCTTCTGTCCTTGGATTACAAAATTGTGAATAATTGTGAATAATTGTGAATTACTTTGAAAGAAGGGGAAAAGAAATGGATAATTCATCTGAGTTTTTCTCTCACAGAAATAAAATGAAGACAACTTGCAAGCTAGAGATGACTGAGTGGGACAATGGGAGGAGAAAACCAGGTCCAGAGAAATTTATAGCATTTAAGTCCTGTCTTTGGCAAAGAAACCTGACAACTATTTAAAAATATATAAGTTCTTTCTTGATAGAAATAGAAAAAGATACATAAACTATCTTTCTGGACAGTCAGTGCTGCCTTATCACATCTTTACAAAGTAAATGCACTAATGTACTCTTGAAAGAATGTATTTAGAATCATCTTTTATTCTGACTTCAACTTTACATTGTGTTTTACATTACTTTCACCTAAAAAGAGGGAAAGACAGAAAAAGGACACAGTAATATTCCTCACAGCTTCAAAAGAAAGATCTTGTAAAGGGTATTTTTTTTTTTAGTTCAATTGCAGGCAGCCTAAGCAACAAGTCTAGCAGGTTTAGATTAGGTATTAACCAAATTAACATAATTAAGCTATGTCTTGGGGTGATTTTATGATGCTGTATCCCCTATCACCTGCTCTATGCCCAGACATGAATGCTGTGCCTTTCTCTGTCTTTAAGGCACACTAGAGAGCGAGAGGAGGGAAGGCAGTGGAATTCCTTTAGTGTCTGAGTTCAAAACCACAGAAAACTCACTCCCTTCTTCTCAGCTCTTGGCTCTCTGTGGCAGGGAAGAGGGTTGCATTCTCTTGTTTTATAGCTAGCTTCTTGTTCGTTAGCTGAAACAAGAGTTTTCCTGGGACTTTGGCTTCTTCTCTTCTGGACTGTTCAGCAACAGCAGAACATCACTGAGAGACCTCTCACGCTGGCCCCGGGAGCTGCTCAAGCTGCACCCCAGTTCCAGAGAGAGCAGAGCCATCACCTACAAAGACTCTGGAACTACCCAGGTTTTCTTTACAGAGAGAGGTTTTATTATTTAACATTACTCATTTTCTTTTTCTTTTGGTGCCAGTGTGCCCCCTGCTTGTTAAATAAATAATTTCTTTTTTACTTTCCTCTGAGGAATTTTTTTTCCAAATCTGATGGTGGCTGAAACCTTCTTTCTATCAGAGGAAGTTTCCTCCAATTTGTCTCAAACTGGGACAACCATACAACCTGAACTAAGCAGGTTGGGTTAGGTATATTATGGGAGGCTCCCACAAGGAATGGTGTGCTGCTCTGCCTTGTACTAACCAATGGAAAAGGCCTTGTTGGTAATGTGAGGGCTGTGGGCAGCCTTGGCTGTACTGACCACAAGGTTCAGTATTGAGTGAAAATGTAGCAGGACAGAGAGAAAGATTATGACCATGGGCTTCTGCAGCATAACTTTGGCCTCCCTAGGGACCTGCTTAGGAGAATCCCATGGGATGGGGCTCTAGCAAAGAAGGGAGTCCAGGAATGCTGGTCAATATTTAATGACCACTTCCTCCAAGCTCAGGATCAGTGTATTCCCATGATGAAGAAATCAGACAAAGGGGGCAGGAGACGTGTGTGTGGATGACCCAGGAGATCTTACTGCCACCATAATTAGGGCAGTACATGCATATGGAATGCTTAATGACAAATAAAAGCTTCATCGTTAATAAAAGCTAACCCCTTAATACTGGTGTCACAATCACAAGGTACTATATAAGTGTTCAAAGAGCATTTTCAAGTGCAATGGTGACTAGAAAATATTTGATGCGGAAGATTTCAGTACATAGTGATATTAAATTAGTATTTATATACTAAGTATATAAGTACTTATATACTTAGTATATAAATACTACATTTTCTAAAATGTTTTCTTACCTCAGAACAAGAAATTCAGGAATTTAATTTTTCCTTTGTCAATTTCTTGTTCTGAATGTCTTGTTTCCAATATACTTCCATATCTGTGATAATTCACGAAACATAATACCACCTTTGAGGGCTTGGGTTCTTTACTGAGGATATTTCTTTTAAAAAGTCAAATTTATCCATAATGCACATATTTTAGTTGCAATTGTATTTACCTTCTTTTCTTTTAGTTGAAGAAATAGAGGATAAATGACAGCTGTATTCCCAGCTTTGAATCCTGTAGCTATAATAGTAATTCTACACACTATTCCAGAGTGTATATTTACTTACACGTGCTGGTTTTGGCTGGGGTAGAGTTAATTTTCTTCACAGTGGCTGATATGGGGCCATGCTTTGAATTTGCACTGAACACACAGTTGATAACAGAGAGATGTTTTTGTTGTTGCTGAGCAGGGCTTACACAGAGCCACGGCTTTTTCTGCTTTTCTTTCACGCTGGTGAGAAAGTATGGGGGTTGGGAGGAGACATAGCTGGAACAAATGACCCCAACTGACCAAAGGGATATTCCAGACCATGTGACATCATGGTCAGTACATAAAGTGGGGGGAAGAAGGAGGAAGGGGGGGATATCTGGAGTGATGGTGTTTGTCTTCCCAAGTCACTGTCATGTCTGACGGGGCCTTGCTCTCCTGGAAATGGCTGAACACCTGCCTGCCATGGGAAACAGTTAATTCATTCCTTGGTTTGCTNGGCTTTTTCTGCTTTTCTTTCACGCTGGTGAGAAAGTATGGGGGTTGGGAGGAGACATAGCTGGAACAAATGACCCCAACTGACCAAAGGGATATTCCAGACCATGTGACATCATGGTCAGTACATAAAGTGGGGGGAAGAAGGAGGAAGGGGGGGATATCTGGAGTGATGGTGTTTGTCTTCCCAAGTCACTGTCATGTCTGACGGGGCCTTGCTCTCCTGGAAATGGCTGAACACCTGCCTGCCATGGGAAACAGTTAATTCATTCCTTGGTTTGCTTTCCTTGTGTACATGGTTTTTGCGTTCCCTATTAAACTGTCTTTGTCTCAGCCCATGAATTTTCTTCCTTTACCATTCCAATTCTCTCCCCAATCCTGCTGGTGCAGGAGTGAGTGAGCAGCTGCCAGGGGCTTGGTGTTGGCTGGGGTTAAACCCTGACACTTCATTACCTGGCTGATACGTCCACAGTTCTGTACAGAGCGTCTGAAATGCTCACCATGGAATCATCAAGCATAACCACAGGGCTCTAGAAAGTGTTACTGGAGTCAAGGAGATGGTTGAAGAACTGGGATGGCAGCTTCTTAGCAAAAAAAATAAAACCAAAAACAAACCCTGAGACAACAGTTAGAAACACCTGTAATAGAATATAATCTGCAAACTACCCCTGAAAAAAGCTTAGATTGATGCTTTTTTAAAGATGTAGAGTGATAAAGCTGTAGCAGAAAAATTGGTCAGATTCCTGCATATGACAACATTTCTTAAAGGTACTCAGTAGTATGTGCTTGCACTATTTTAGTTCTACTCCCAATGGATGATCAGATGAAGCTTGTTCAGTAATTCTCAGCAATTAAAAGACACTAGATAAACAAGGAGAAACTGAAGAAAAATACTGGCTTACAAGATTAATGTGTTTTGTGCTGTTCATGCCATACATACTCCATTGTTCTGGGGAAAAGTGGAAAGTGAAAAAATATATCCAGGATTCTCTTCTCTTTCTTGTAAGATCATGCCATTTAAAATGTTTGTAACTTAGCACAAAGTAATCCCTTTATGGATCAATGTATAGATGAGTGAAGAAAAATTTAATTCACCTCACCAGACACGTTCTACAAATATGATCTTGATTAAAATTGTACTTTTGTCTCCCACAAAAATTCCATAATTTGGTTTTTTATTAGTTTCCTGCAATGCTTACTTTTGGTTGTCATTATCACCAGCAGATGGCAGATTAAATGGTATAGCTCAAAAGTGGTCTAAGACCACAATGTCTTGTGTAGAAGATGAGGTTTGATTTTGACAATTTCTTTGTATTTTTCCCTATCATGGGACCTGCTCAGGATCAAATTTTTTTTAAAGATTATCACATAGTTGCAATAAAACTGAGACATCATGACACTGTCTGTTTTGAAGATTTCTGTGTTTTGAAGTCCCATAACCCAACCTGAAAACATGCATATTAACACACAGAAAAAATATATTGACTCCTTGAGCTATCACATCCTTTGCATGATTGGCAATCTCTCTGCACATACTAAGACCACATAATGTACCCGCACATAACTCAATTCACACCTGTTGAAAAGCCAACAGGCTTTAGGGTGTGCCCGTCCAATTTTATCTGCAAAATCTTTGCCCTGATTTATGTGAGACACTGAACTCTATAGAAAGCACAATGAGACAGTTCCAAATTGACACAATTACACTTGGATGCCTATCTGCTCTTCTCTATTTCTGATGATAATCAATAGGGATGGATAATCAACACAAACAGTACTGCCTCTAGCAATTTCAGGTGAAGCTGGAGATACTTACCAGTACCTGCAACACTTTCTCACCTTACTCAAACCACCACCCAAATGTAAACATTCAAATTTAAATCTTTAAAAATGAATACAATCCTCATGAATTGACCAGCACCTTAGTTTGTATCATTGTATGATGTATACAGAACTATACATTTCTCTGTTTACTACTCCTTCTCTGCCAAATAAAGACCAAATCAAGAGTGTTTCATTTCACACAGACCTCTTCTTCAACAACACCCATGACACAATGGCTTTTCTGTCTCAACCAGCAAAATCTCTGCCATACTAGAGATTTAACAGCAAATGACAGAGAGGTAAAGAGGAATGATAAGTAGGACACAAGATCACAAACTGTTTTCCTTGCTCTTGCCTGAGTGCTTCATGCCTCTGTGTTTAGCTGGCTTTTAGGTAACACTCAGGATGTGACAAACGCAGGCATACTCCTTTTCAGGAGAGTCCCAGACTACTGACCACTCAGTAAAAGGTGCCTGGCACCTCACCAGAGCAGACCACATGAGTTAGAACAAGAAGGATAATTTATCACACTATTCACTATTCACCAGTTCTTTCATATTTCTGGGTCCAGCAGACTGCCGCTCAACAGGGGAGACATCAGGTACCAAATGCTAGGCTACCTTCCCTGTCACCCACAAAGAATTAAAGTCTTATCTCATCACAATGATCTATTGAGTCCTGAGTATGTCAGACAATGAAAAGAGTAGGCCTAAATGGCACAGAAGTCTAAAATGAAAATAGCTTTTTCATTCCTAGGCAAAAGGTTTCTATGACAGCCAGTACTTGCACATGCACAATACTTACACAGCCCTCTGCTAACACAAATGAGTTAATTTCGCTTTTGACTCTAGCCAATCCTATAAAGTAAACTATACCATAAGAAAAAGAGGTTCTATACTTTGCTTTTTTTTATTAAAACTGCTTAATGGCTCTGATATGACTCTTAGCTCCCTGATCAAGAACCGAGAGTCAGAAGATATATAATTTCAGCTGTTAACTGAGCACATTACCATGGAAATTCCAGGGAACAAAGTACAGAACTCACACCACGCTAATTTTACATAGCCTCCTTTCAGAGTAGGATCCCCTTATTTTATACTGGCCCACCCAGTAACAGAAGCTGGCTTGGAATGACTGATGAAGGTCTGGAAAGAATTAGAAAGAGACACCAATGATGCCATTTGCAATGAGATTTTAATTCAATACAGGCTATTCAAAGGAAGGAAAAAGGACTTTTATGAATTTGCTAAAGTTACTTGCAGATACAGGACAAAGGAGTAAAAGCCCAATCCGGTGAGACATTGACAACCTTCTATTTCCAGTGAGTCACTGAGCGTCACAGCACCAAAGAACATTCCCTTATTTTTCCTTATTTCTCTGAGAAAAGTGTGATGTACCAAAAGATACCTGTTTAAAAATAGTAATAAAATATCTCAAGTGTCTACATTAGTGTTTCTGATGTAGCTTGCAGTTGGATTTGCTAAAATCTCTAAATAGGAGATTTTATTACCAGGAGTTAACTCAGATTTTATCATGTGCCCATGACCAAAATTCCTTCTGCAGTCATGGGTTATGACAATGCCTTTCCCTTTCTTTTCATGTCTGAAATAAATCAAGACTAAATACACATTTGTACTAAAATATATTTGAGACAAAGAACAAAATAAATTGACAAAGCAACAACTCATCTGAAAAACTGATGAAAAAGATAGCTTGAAGTCAGCTCCTGAACTTTGAGGATATTTTCATAACATTTTTCGCATAAAGTGGAAAGCGTTTCTAGAAAGATGATGCATAAACATAAATTGCTTTTAAGAAACATAGGTCTGTAGTCTGAAGGGATGAGCTTTATTTCTAGTTTCAGCTCCAACTTTAGGGTCAAAACAAAAAAGGGATCAGAGTGCGAGCCCAAATGTTGCATAAAATGTATTAGAAGGAAGAGAAGCTATACTTCGTCACTTAAAAACATTACCTGACCATTATCCTTTCTTCCTCCTCCTGATGTTACTTGTTCATGCTTTCATGATCCCATTCACTGGTTATTACCTTCACAGTATGAGGTTCCCAAACCTGTCCTAGATCAAGCGGGAAGAAAAGGTTCAGAACACAGAGGCAAGGTGAGGCACCATTAAGAAACACTGTCATATTTCTTGTATTTCTTGTGAATCATTAGAGTGATTTCCCATAAAATTATGTTAAAAACTAACTTTTAACCTACGGAGTCCTTCATGGATACAGCTCATCTCATTCAACTGAATCTCTATTCCCCTCGAATTCCACTTCAGCCTCTGAGTCTCTGTCAAACAAGATGGCAAAATGCTTGTATTTTGACTTTTATGACTGGGAATTCAGTGCTGACTACCAATGGCACACTCAAATTTACCAGTTTCCCATTTAACTGATGCAGTAGCAGATATGTACCCCACGTACCTTCCAAAGGCTGTCATACAAAGTCATCCAGCCACAGCCTAGAAACTTCATGTCTCATCAAAGCCTTTATTAATTATTCTCTCAAGGATCTGGAATCCTTAGTTTACTCTAAAGAAGTACCTGCTTCTCTACCTCTCTGACTTTATCAAAGCTAGGATTAAGTTATCCCTCTTTCTATTTTAGCTAATCTTCCTTAATGTCTCAAAAAAACTTTCTTTTTTTGAGCTGTGCTTTTTGCAGGAGGATATGAACATTATTTTATTCTCAGGACTGGGGTATGAACATACTTTTATGATCTTAGAATAATATTTTTAAATAAAACCTCGAAGTAGTTAATAACTTGTTTAAAATTAGCCCCAAAACAAAATAGATTTCTTCTTAATTCCTTAAATTTCCACCCTTATTAATATTGTCCTGTGGCAGGCCCAGAATTTAGTAAAAGAGGGCTGTAATGACATCCCAAACACTGTTTGAAAAATCCATATTAGAACCAGGGAGAGAAAATATATATTATTTTTAATTTTAAAAAATTCATTATTATTTAGATTTTTAATACTTTTTAAATTTATTATTATTTCTTATTTAAAACAGAATTATTTTATAAATAGTAGGAATCCCATTGTTTATGAAAAGAAAATATACCAGGACTATATCTATGCAGTGGCAACAACCTCAAACACAAAATCCATTCCCAATCTAAGTCCAGACATGTGTTTTCCTTACCAGTTCCACTCTTTGCAGCTACCACAGCCCAATTTTTCAGAGAAAGTCTAAGTAGTTTCCTATGTTAATTCTGTGGTCCCTCTCCAGTCATACATTTACCACATGCAGAGCATTAGAAGTCAACTCAAGTTCTTGTTATCAATCATTGGACTTATGTGTATCTAGGGTCTCAACAGTAGATTCTTAACTGGGTTTCACCCTTAGTTACTATTGAAAAAAGTTTTTTTTTTTATTTCAAAGGAGCTGTTACAAAAACCAGGAAAGGAAATACAAGAAAGTTGGCAAAAATATAGCAATATTATGAAACTCATTAACACAAAAAATCTAATTAAAACAATCACCAACAAATTAACCATTTCCTTAATATATAGTGGGTGAGAGGTTGTAACATCCCACAGATGATCTGGAGGAACATTTTATTCCAATATGAGAAACAAAATCATTTGGAGAATCCAGCATTCTCAAGACACACTAGGGATCTAAGCAGCACAGAAAAGTGCTATACTGTGCCCTGGTGGACAAATGCAAATAATTAATTTCTATTCTGTTCAGTTCCAACAGTCCATTTAGGGAGTTTGCCTTTTTTGCCTACAGTATAAAAACATCACTAAGTTTCCTGTCTCTAAAATTTACATTCAGACATTCATTCAGGGTGGGGTTTTTTACCTTATCAGAGCAGATATCATGGTCATCTGTAACTCAATATAGCTTAACTGATGCCAATGATGTTGAGGATGGGATGGCACTGCTTACTCTTCTGCCGCATTCCACTGTAAATTTTTTCAGTCTGAAATGCTTTAATAGTAAAATGCAAGTAGAGTGGGGAGAATGATGATATCACAAATAAGTAACTGACAGAAGGGCAGTCAATGAAAAACTTAAACAAGGCTTGGAATGGAATGCATGGAATTTTGGGTAAGTGAATGCTACCAACTAACATTTGAAGTCCTCTCCTATGAATAACTGAACCAGCTCTGACACCTCGAGAAATAACACAGAAGAACCTTGCCACTTACTTATTGTTCATACACATTTACCCTATTCTGGAACAAGTTTTTTATGCTTTTGTTGATCGTTCAGACTCACAGAGCATGGGGGTTGCACTTCTTTTTTTAAAATAAAAGAACTTTAGGAAGGTGTTGGGTACCTTAGATGAGGTGTAACACTTTGCCAACACAATCATGCAGGCTTTGGGAACAGAACTAGTACCATCATTCTTCAATGCATGTATCTAGAGCTACTGCACCACACTGAGAAAAAATAGCAGATGCAGCTCCTTCACTGTTCAGTGTGGACACACAGTTCATTTATTAGTCATGTCATCCTTTGGGGGCAACTTTTTTTCCAACCAGGACAGCACCAAGCTAGCAGATCTTCTTTGAAGGATCTATAGAGCAGATGACATGTCCATTATCCTCAGAGAGATTGGCTCTGACATCTTAACATGTAGGCTATTTGGTATTACTCAAGAGAAACCATCTTATTTCAGTAAGGCAATCAATAAGGCAACAACACAGCCAGATCATTTACAATACCAGGAGATATGTGCTGACTGTGATGGACAACCTGTGTCAGTGGTAGGAGCTGTCATGGCTGTATCAAAACTGGAACAGATAGTGTACATTAAAGTGCCAGGCTTATTGCAAATATAGAGTACATTATTCTAACTCAATGCCTTTCAAATGAAAGGTGGTTAAGAGGCTTAATGATTGAAAACACTTCCTTTTTCCTTTAGAATTCTGTTTTCTTCGCTTGATGCATATTGACTTACTGAGAAGTCCAGATGGGTAATATCCACTTGGATAAATCAGCTCACACAAATTTTAAAATCCATTTTGAAATACCATATGGACTATTTTGTTGGTGGAATGCAAGCCCAGTTTGAGGGTTAGAAAAAAACTAATCCTTTTTCTCCATGGGGAAGAAGATAAAAGCACATGAATATTTTGGGAAGCAAAATTAGTGTGTGAGAGTGTGGGTCCTTAAATCCCAGACAGGTTGTCTTCACTTTTTCACTTCATACTTGTAACTGAAGGTAAAATCTAATGCAGACAGAATTGTAACTCTATGTTTGTCTGATTGAAAGCCTAAATAAGTTAAAGATACAGGTCTTATTCACTCATATTGAGTAGAACTAACCGATTTACTTGGCTGTGTTTAATCCTCTAAATATCATCCCTCCTGACACTTTGCTACTTCTATTTTGTTTTGGTTTTATTTCTTAGATGAATCATGGAGTGATACTCAATGCTTGTCAAATAGACAGAAATTTTGCAATTTTGGGACCATTTCCAACAACTAGATTTACAGCTGGCAAAGAAAACAGCTATGTTTCATATTAAATTGTACTTGGTATTGAAAGAAACTCTTCAATTATTAGCAGTTTAAGACTTTGAGCCACATACTGGCAATTTTGATAATGGAATTTAATGGGGTAATAAGGAAAGTCTTGCAGGTTTAATGAAGTGTATCTGTATGACTCAACTTGATACAAAACATTTCGAACTGTACATTTCAAAACATTGCCTTTCAGCCACTGGAGTAGAAACACTGTATTAAAATACTTTCAAAATGTTTGGGTTTGCTTCCTGTTTAATGTAAGACCTGATTGAAATGGCAAGCACCAGCCAGAGAGAAGGCCATTTTCTAGGGAGCAGATATTCACCTATAAAGTCTTAATGAGGGAAGAGATGGAGTTCTGAACCTTTCTGAAATCTGAGAAGCTGTTAATTGCGCTAGTAAAAGAAAAAAGTAAGTAAAGAAGGATTTGTTGTTCATTTCCCAGCCAGACACTGTATAATGGAAGAGGCCTGCAGACTGTATAGGAATAGCTTTTTTTCTCATTTTAATCAACAAGAAAAGCAGTCATTCATGTTTGTTGGTTTTCATAGTGATGTCAAACTTTCTGACACTTTAACTTTCCCATGCACTTTTCTGTGAGCAGAGACCTGAAGCAAAGCACAGGTGATGTTATGACTTAGCAGTGCTTCGAAAGAGTACTTTATTTCTGTGAAAAATTATTATTTCTATTTTGTTCCTATTATCTCTACTCATATTTTTTTGACTTGTAAGTGTATAGCAACGTCAGGATCTCAAATAGCATGAGAGTCCAGAGCAGTAAATGATAACATTTCTTACTGTGTTTTGAGTAGGTAAAATAACATTTGACAGTATTGAGAAAATTGTAAGCTATAATGGGATAATTTTAATAAATTAATTAATTCAGCCAAATATTTTCATGTACTATTTTTTCATTGTACTACCATAAATGTCTTCAAAGGCCAAAACAGAATGAGGTCAGAGAGTAGGAGAAATAAAAGTTCTGTCCAGAAATATGAAAGGACAGTCCAGGAGTATTTGCTTGACTATTGTTTAAAGAAAAGTAGAAACTAGAAAATTTGCCTGCCTTTATTTTCAGGTTTTACGTCTTCCAGGTCTGTATGAGCCAGAGTCTGCAATTCACAGCCAGCAGTCCTTCTCACATGTTGGATTCACTGGTCAGGAATCATGAAAACATCTCCAGCCATTTAAAAACTTTTGCAAGGCAACAAGAAAATGGTGGTATTTGTAATGTTTTACCTCTTTCTCATTGTGTATGGTATAAATTTGGATCCTATTTAGGTGGAATTACTATCAATTACTCCTCTATCAATTTTTTTCTGAAAAAGAAATCAAAAGGTCATTCCCCAGAACATATTTTATCTTTTTTCACTTTTTTCTCCTATTTTATAAAAATGGCTTACACAAAAGAAAAACACAAGCATTAAAAAATATAACAAAGGAAACTGTATATTCTGGATTCTGTTTGCAACATGCAGCATGCTGAAAACCACCAGAACTGCCAGAGTTGAATACAAGGTCAGTGAGATTAAATTTAGTTGATTTCAAATCCTTTTCCAGCAGAGGAAGCACGCATAATCATCTGTCATTATCATTAAACCCATCCTATTATCTCAGTTGGTCTTCAAAAGTCCCATTCAAAAACGTTTCACCTCTTGCAACACTTTCCATCTTTAATCACTGTTGGTGTGCACAGAAGCAATGTCCTTTTCCTGTCTCACCATGTGCAAATTTAGGCTTGAAACTTCAGCTCAATTATGTATGCACAAGAAACCCACCACCAATCATGTCATTTAAACTAGGACTGTTCTTTTTATTTATTGGATTCATGATGTTTCATTTATGTCCCATCATCCACCCTTGCTTTCAAATCAGCAGCTTGAGCATAAAATTAATATTGAAATATTTATTCTTATCTTTATATCAAATAATTATTTCAATCTCATAGTGAGGAATATAAGGTAATGTAGGCATAATAAATATCAGGTGGATGGAGTCACTCTACAGCAATGGAAAGAAAGAATCCTTTCTCGGTGTTGAATCTGACAACCCAGGATGCCTCTGAGTACTCAGATGTTTCTGATGACCAAAGCCAATAAAACACAGGGGCGTTGGATACTTTAGACAGACAGCATTGGAGACCAGAAAATCATCAACAAATGATTTTTGAGAACCAGAAAATCATCGACAAATGCAAGTGCAAATACACATCACAGAAATTCTGTATTGTTACAAAAGTTGTAAGTGCATTTGTGCTGCAGTCAAGTCCATGCTTTCCTTGCATACATCTGGAACACAGACGCAACAGAGGCAGCACAGCTTTGATGTGCTCACTGCATCTTCCCTGAATATGTTGTAATCACCCATCCCAAACATTCCTTACAGATTGTCTGGAACCACCTTTAACTAAGGAATAGCCTGGAGGCAACCCTGTGTCAGTTTTGTGACAGCTTTTCTTCTATAAGGGCACAAAAAGGATCAAATCCTTGTGGTTTAAATGTGAAGCAATAAGTTGGTTGTTCTCAGCGCATCTATTCTGACATAGAACAAAGTAATCTTGTCCTTTGCTGTGTGAGAAAAGCACTTTATTCCCGTACAAACTTGTTCTGCAAATGATCCCTGTGCTTGAATCTATGTCAATGAAGAAAGGAACGTCTTCCTTTACATGAAAAATTCTATGAGAAACCAAATACATGCTAAAAATATCTTGCTGTTTGCATACCCAAAGCTGCATCAGCTCATCTCTAAGCCTCCAGGCACCCTTAATCTCAATTAAAAAATACAATTGTTACTTCAGTTCTGACAAGTCCTAGAGAGTGCCTGCACACTGTAACTGATGTAAAACAATCCTCTTATTCTCCATTCTCACACTACTCATCACTCTCATAACAGTCCTATCTCTACAAAGTCTGAAAGGAGTTATTAGGGCTTTTCCACGTGTTCCAAGGGCTCTCGTAGGAGAGTGAATCCTGTGTTGAAGTCTCACATGAAATGTAACATGATACACACCTCTGCTTCAGTTTAGAGTCCTTTGTGGTCTTTTCCTTTGGTTTTCTAGATTAATCAGGGACTTTTCTCTCCTTTAACCACCATCAGGCAAATTTTTCTTTTCCTGTGTGCAGAATATTTTACAAAATAAATTTCTGAAAAAATGTGATATGGCCTAGATCTAGAGAAACCTGTAGTGTATTTTACAATATGAAATTATGGAGATAACATTTTCAAGACAGAACTTCCAGTTTTCTTCCGTTTTATTGAAAATATGTGCAGCAGGAAATTTTAAAATTAACTAACTTAAGGGGTATTGCAAATTAGAAAGTGGACATAATATTTCTTCTTTGAAGACTATGTCTTAAGATATTTTACTACTGCATGCAAAATTCTATTTTTATATTAACCTCTCTGTTCCTCCTAGTCATGTTTGGTATTATCTATAACTATATTCATGGTTCCTCTCAATTTCCTTTTCCAATCACCAATCCTATTTTAGAAATGGTAGTTGATGCAAGATTAAAAAAAAAATAAAGCATGACAAACTGTCATTTGGTTCAAACAAGTCTGAAAGTAACTTTTGACTCTACCTTAAAAATTTTAAAGGTATATGTGAGAACATTAAACATCATCAAAGGGACAAAAAGCTAGTAAACACACAGAAATACATAAGTAAACCTGTATGGAATGGTTGCAAAATTGTAAAAGACTTCCTTGTATTACAGTAGTTCCTGCAAATCTTCTTTGCTCAGGTTCTTTTTTTCTTTGGGTTCTATTTTTTTTTTCTTTCAGGTTCTTTTCTTTTTCATTTGCTCAACTCTGTTTTAATGAAAGTTTTCATATGATGACCATGCAAAAAAAAATTTCTTCACATATGAAAAAAATCCAAGCTTAGCAAAAGAAAGCACTGAATCTGTTATAGCAACATTTGTAAGTCCAGCTACCAAAAATTACATTTTTTTTGTTCTTATTATGTTTTTTCAGCTATATACAAGACTATACAAAATCTAACTTGCCCCTTACAAGCTGTAGGTACTCTTTGCAGGTCATTTATACCTTTCCCTGCAATAAAAAAAAGTAGGAAAGTTTGACAAAAGGAAGCTGGATAAGAAACAAACAGAGAACTTAAAAGATGTAACAAATGCTATGGCAATTTCCACATGCATTTATTTAACCATTTTTTTAAGTGTTTACCTGCACTGTACACCAGTAATTAGGGATAAGCCGTATCCCTCTAACCTCTGGTGGAAAAGGAACTCCTCTAGCATAGCTAGGACGCTTCAGTACCTGGATACCTTCCATGTTTTCTAGAAACTGTTGTGAAGATGGAATGAAAATCTGAACAGACTAAAACAGGGTAAAGAGCTCACATACTTGGCTTTTGAATTTGGTTCTGTGTGTATATGCGTGTGTGTGAGTGTGTGCCAATGTGTATATACAAAGAGCTATATAATATATATTACTACATATGGTATATTCATATATGTAGAATGTACAATATTCATTCATATGTACAATATATGATTTTAGACACATTATGTATGATTTACCTTCTTGTCATGAGAGTGAGAGTTGTCAACAGGAAACCACATACGGTTTGACTTTGACCATGAAATGGTACATAAAAGGGAAGAGCCTTGCAATAATCAGGTTATTTTGGTATTTCTATAGCATCTTTCATGTTGGCAATGGTCTTTGATGATACATTCTCCACAGGGATATTGTGACTTTCTCATCCTTGATATTTTGTTTAAGTGTAAGAAATAAGCTGCACCATCTAAACGGTCAAATAAACACATTTCTTCCCCTGGTAACAGCAGTATCTAACATCAAAATATACATTTTGCAGAGAGCATTACCAGGCTGCAGTTGAACTAACTCATTTCTTTTTGTTTTTGTTTTTGTTTTTTAAAGAAGTGATTTTAGATCATTTTAAGTGTACAAATTTTTTGTGGTTTCTTTTAATAAATTCTAACTCTATACTAAATTTTTCAGACTAAGTTCTTACAAAAATTAACTGATGACAAAAACTAGTCTGTAATTTTGATACATTAAATCATACCTCAAACATCTGAGGTCAGACATTAAGACATTAAACCTCAAAAGGTCAGACACTAATGGATGAGATTAAGGCTCTCAGAGTAAAATATCTGCAATAATAAAAACTTGTAAGTCTTCCCTGATTAAACAATGAGGGAAAATGAAAATGTCTATCATCTCTAAATACAAAATGTACTTTAAAAGATATTATTTTCTTTTTTTAATTGAATGAACTTCTTTCATAAGACATACAGGCTCGAAAAATGTCCTTCTTGCATCCTATTCTCTGTCATCCCAGACAGCTACTTAAATTGCACTTGAATTAGGACAGCCTGCCTGCTTGGGGAGGAAGACATCAATACAGACTGGGGGAAGAAGACATCAAGAGCAGCCCTACCAAAAAGGGCTTAGGTCTACTGGTAGCTAAAAAACTGAGCATGAGCCAATTATGTATTAACACAGCCCCAGGGGCCAACTGCATCCAGGGCTATGTCAAATAAAGAGGGACCAGCTGCTCAGGAGAAGTGTTTGTGCCTCTCTTCTCTGTTCTCATTAGACTCCATCTGAAATGCTGCATCCAGGGTCCTCAGCACAGGAAGGACCTGCTGGCCCAGATGAGGGCAAAAGAGTGATCAGAGAGATGGAATACCTCTCCAATAAGGAAAGGCTGAGAGATGGCGTTGTAAGTCTTGAAAAGGCTCTGGGAAAACCTTATTATTATCTTTCTTAGAGGGGGCTTACATGAATGATAAGAACAGGCTTTTTAGTAGGGTCTGTAGTGATAGGACAAGGGCTAACAGCTTTAAACTAAAAGTCAGTTTAGACTAGATGTGAGGGAGATATTTTACAATGATGGTACTGAAACATTGTAATGGGTTTTACAAATGGCAGTAGGTTCCCCATCCCTGGAAACATGCAACGTCAGGTTGAACAGAGATCTGAGCAACCTGGTCAAAGTGTCCCTGCCTATTGTGGGGTCTTGGAATAGATGATCTTTAATAAGGTCTGTTCCAATCCAAATAAATCCATGATTTTGTAAAAACAAAGGTAAAGTCTTTAATCTCTTGACCACCTGTGGTATTACAATATTTTCAAAGCCTGTCCTTTAGCCTGTAGTCATCACAATGTTTTGTGTATATTTTTAGGGATTTGAAGGAGAAAAAAACATTTCTGCAAAAAATGGTAGGGACTCCTATGAATACAATTTTCACTTGCTCAGGCAACAATTTTCAGGAAAACACAACAGTTGCATCAGGTTTTCAAAGGATATGCCAAGAAATTAGAAGAGTGATTTAACTTTGAAGTATTAGAAAATTCAAGCAAACAGACAAAGGGCTGGGATTAAGCCATAACTCCATACAGCCCACAGCAGACCAGTAAACTTGTTATTACCCAAGAATATTTATGCATCTATATATCCTTAGACACAGAGACATATAGATCTATAGACTTATTTTCTCATTATAATTTTGGGAATTCGCAATAAACTTCATTCTGCATCGCACAATGCATAAAGATTCTTCCAATTTATTGTTCTCACCCTAAACAACCCTTTCTTATATATGCCTTATAAATTCAGTTAAATGCCAAGGTAGAATAGCAGTAAAGTCATAATTTTGTTTCACTTCATTTATAAACAGCTCTCCATATCAATCCTTCATCTAGTTCCAATCTGAAAAAATTTACCAATAACATGACAGTTAAAAAAAAAAAAGAAAACAACAAATCAAAACTAACATCTCTTCAGGGCTTTGCCAGAGTCACTCCCAATAACACATGATGTCTTTTCAAACTGCATATCATATCAGAATACATTACTGAAAGGAAGGAGTCACAATAAAGACATAACAATGCTTATAGAGATGTCTTTTATCAGTACTTGTGCTCAGAAATTTTATGTTAAGCAACACAAAGCTTATCCAGCTACAAACTTTGTTTAAAGAAGGAAAAATTACAAAAAGTGTCGTAAAT